>JAGYHY010000004.1:0-36310 GCA_024244165.1 Ascosphaera acerosa | reverse complement strand
CGAGTCGACGTCGAGGAGGTCCTTCCGAAAACAGGCAGGGCGCAGGCATTCATGCATCCTGTCACCAGCCCGCAGCTGTGTTGCCTCTACGAGCTGCGCAAGATTGGCATTGCCTATCGCCTCCTGCCTCCTCCGCTCATCCTTGGGACTGATGTGCTCGATCGCACACCCCTCGCGCTGGATGCGGCCCTCTTGGCCGCCCGGCCGCTGTCCTCCGTCAACATCTCCCATACCTCTCCCACGCCCACGCGCTGCACCGGCAGCATCATGTACTGCAGACTGTACATATTGCGCCGGTCAATGGGCGGGATGAAGTGTCCGGTGATGAGGCATAAGATCACCCTGGGTGACAGGTAGTGCTTGCGCAGACGGTGGCCCAGCTGGAAGTATTGCACGAACATCTCGCGAAGGGAGAGTGGTGTCGACTAGTCTCGTGAGGTGAGCGGACGCCTTCCGACAGCAACGGGCGGCAGGCAACGGCCAACGAATGCCATGCATGCGACCGACGACTCACCTTCAAGCGGATATACGCAGTTGGTGCTGCGAAAGTGCCTGAACCATCACCCTGACGCACCCTCGGCTCAAGCGCGAAATGTATCCCCCCTGACAGTCACCGTCAGAACGCGACTCAAACGGCGTGGCATGGGCGTCTCTTGGTCCCACTCACCTGGTAACCTCTTCGGGTCTTTGATTCTGAGCATGACAGCGAACAGCGGGAAATGGTTGAGGAACGCAAGCAACGTATCGAGCGCCGCCTTGCAGAATATGAGGATCATCCTCGCCGATGCAAAAGCGACGTAGAAGACGACCACAGTAGGGAGCAAGAAGAACAGCAGCGTGAACAAGATCGTGCCGAGAAGCAGCTGGTCAAGGTCGTAGTCGCAGTAGTCGATGCGGTTGCGCAGCACATTGCGCTTGCGGCCTCGGAAGAGATGGAACAGCGAGATCAAAGTGGTCAACTGCCAGTTGAAGATGCGCGCCGAGGTGACGTAGAAGCAATAGATGTGCAGGGTGAGCATGGAGAGGAGGTCCGATAGCATGGCGATGGGCATGCTGGCGCCCGCGAAGCTGCAGTAGCCCATCAGCTGCATGACGTCCTTCAGGAAAGGGCGGAGGTTCTCGAGCCCGATGGCCCATCGCTCAATCACCCAGAGGAAAAGATCACCCAGAAACACGGCTAGTTCATTATTGAGCTTGAGGCCGGCCGGCCAGCCCATGAGCCAGGATATCGTCCGCTGAAGGCCGGCGACGGTATACACGCTCAGCAGACGATTGATCTGCTGGGCGACCCAGTCCGCATTGTCAACGATATAGGACCCAAGCGCAATGCCGATGATCACATCGTTGGCGACGAGCCACAGGCTGTTGTAGAAGCGGATGTAGTCCGGGTGGCTGTCGGTCACGCTCTTCCAGTCATCCTTGCGTCTGCGTAAAGTCAAGTGCTGCACTGGCCAGTAACAGAACTGCTGCAGGCGGATATCGATCTGTTGCGCTGTTGCTGATATGTCTTTGAGCGCAGCAGCCTCGGGCTGTGCACGCCATTCCAAGATCCTCAGCACGATCTCTGCTGCCACGCGGTGACATAGGACCAGGACGATCATGCCTTGCCTCAGGATGGGCCACAGCCATACGTTGAAAGTGCAATGCAGGATTGCAAGGAGGCCGCCCCAGATGCTGAGGACAGACTGTACCACCCGTTCAGAGACACTGAGGTTGCGCGCGGGCTTCATGCCGATGAGAGCGGCGTTCCGCTTGACTAGCGACTCGATCTCGTAAGCACTGTTGATCTGATTAAGGATGGCAGGCAAGGTCTGCTCGTGCTGCGAGGCGCTGTGTTTGATGACCGTGTGATACTTGAGCTTCTCAACCAGTTCTGCGGTAGCCTTCCGGGCTATAGTTTCGTCATCGTCGATGACACTCTGAACTCCATGAGACGATGGAGACGTCCTGTCAATGAGAGCCAGCGTCAGAGGCTTGAGCGACATGTACTGCATCCTGTAGGGCAGCGGCCGCTCGAACATGACAACCTGTATCGCGAGCAGGGTGGAATCATGGCACCTGATCTCAGGTCGGCTGTGAGTGGTGTCGACCCAGAGCCAAGTCGGCCGCGATGCATCGGACACGTCAAGCTGGACGCTGCAGTTGGTCAGACCCAGGACATGTAGAGAGCCTCTCCTGCACAACGCGAAGATGCGCGAGATGGGATACGGACTGTCCTGCAGCAAGACGCCGGCCTTCAGCGCATCCTCGACCGTCTCGGCCTCAACGCGCTGCAGCACTGTCAAGACGAACAGATCGTGATCCGAGTTCTTCCAGCCGACTATGACGCCCGGCTGAGGTGAGTGAGAGAGGTCGCTTGGCCAAAACACCCTGAGCAAGCCATCGCCGACCATCGCGCCGTTCACGGCATGGCGCGCCAGGGTGATTGACCTCTTCTGCTACTCAGAAGGATCCGCGTCGTCGAAGCTGTTCGTGGGCTGAGATGCCGTGTCTGACGGAACGCGGGTGCCAGTTGCTCTCCTTCTCGACGATGAAGCTGACGGGGATGACGAGGATGATGAAGGTGATCGAGACGCCCAGGAATCCGACCGCCGTTCGTGTCTATGGCGGGGCAAGCACGCGCGACGGGTTAGCAGGCCTGGTCGGACCGCAAGCAGGCATTGAGAATGACCGTCCTCGACCGTGACACGTACCACCACGCCGTGGTCCCAGGCGAAGATCGCTAGCCCGTAGAGCCGCGGAACAAGATCCCAGCGAGCAGTGATGTAGCCAGCTACAAAGATGCTCAGAGCTAGGACCGAGAAGGGGTGCATGAATTCCCGAGTGCCTCTGCAGGCAGGGTGCGGTGCGGATTGGTTGCGCGCGCTGTACGCTTAGCTCATGCCGTGGTGCTTGCCGTGCTTCAGCGGAGGTCGCAGGCACTGGTGAAGCCGCTACCGGGGTGACAGGCAGCGAGCGAGCTTGAAGGCATGTCATTGACAGCTGCATGCATGTCCGATCTGCGCCCTGAATGTAGATGTGGCGCGGCGCCGGCGACGATGACGTTTCGCGCGGTCGACGCTGTACGGCGCTGGAGTCTGGTACAGTGGGGAGGTGCGGTTGCACAGCAGCTCGCGGCAGCTATACCGGCTCTCGCCACTATATCGCTGTCAGCACGCCGCCGAGCCTGGCCAGGTATTCCTGACCAACAGCACAGTCGGGCGTATATATGCACGACTGACTCGTGTCAGCTGGCTGGTGAGAGACTGCTCTCGTCATGCCATGATCGGGCCGCGAGACAGCGTCTTCGTGAGGCTCAAGCTGGGGAACACGCGCTCATAGCCCGCCCTAGCACCGCGCAATGGGCACCAGAGGGTCGGCGTTGGCAGACAGGATGGATCACTCGATGCACTCGATGGACATGCATTCGGGTCATGGCGACATGGACATGGGCCCGCAGTGCAAGATGAACGTGAGAATGGCCCGCCCATTGCTGGTGGTTGAGCGTCAGGAGGCTGACAGCTGACAATTGCAGATGCTCTTCACCTGGTCATACGAAGATTTGTGCATTGTCTCGCGCAGCTGGCATGTGTCAGGGCCGTGGTCACTGGTGGTGTCCATGCTGGCGATTGTTGCCTTGACTGCTGGGTATGAGGCCGTGAGGCAGGCAGCCTCGTCGTATGAGCTGCGGCACCTGAGGGCAGGCAAAGATGCCCTCCTTGGTACTTCCGGTACGTTAGAGGCTATCTCCCTGCATTGCAGCCAGCACTTGTCTGCTCGATCCAGCATGTGCTCCGGTCCGCATTGACTCGTCTGAGTATGCGACGACAGACCTCCGAGCAGGATACCAAGATGATGCCCGCGCGGCAGATGATTCAGATAGTACTGGACCCGCCGCTGCCGGCCTGCCTTCGCCTCGTGGTGGCACTGATGAGGAGAGGCAGGTTCAGGGCGCTGATGCGCTGCTTGCTGCGGACGCAGAGACCAATGGCTCACCCACTGCATGCTCTGCAGCTTCAACGGCCAGGGCTGGCGCCGTCACGGAGCGAGAGCGACGCAAGGCCCGAGTGACGATGGCAGCGTTCTACGCTGCTCAGGTCTTCTACAGCTTCTTCATCATGTGAGAATAATGCCGCCACAGCTGTAATTGCGTTATGATGCTGACACCTGCTTCAGGCTGCTGTTCATGACCTACAATGGCTGGGTCATGTTGTCAGTGGCAGTGGGGGCTTTCTTGGGCTACCTGTCGTTCGGAAGCGGCTCCGCCACCCGCGCAGTCGCGTGCCACTGAGCCAACCGCCCTTGCGACGATCATGGACTGTCAGGACTGCGCCTCGCTCATGTCGATGCTTGACGAATAGGTCCCTCGCCTCATACTCGTAGCCCGGCTAGCTGGCCACGAGGCCTTGCGCCAGGGTCCGGACGACCTTTGACAAGTCCTCCTGCGTCAACGGTGAATGACGCTGGCAAGCGGCAGTCATTCGCCGCACGTGTGCCTCTGCTGCATGATGCGTCGATTTTCTCATGACGATTGCTCGATATGTGCTGTATTTACAAGTGATGGTACAAGTGGTCAGAGCGTGATCGGCCTGGTGGTCATGCTGCCTGAGGCTGTGCCTGGGACGCCTCTTCCGCTGCGAAGGCATCGCGTAGCTGTTCTTGATGTTGGCTGAGGTGTGTCCTGCCTTGCAACTTGATGATGTTCTTCTTGTACGGGTGGGCATTGCCCTCGAAGACTGCAAGCAGTAGTCAGCCAATGCCTTCGCTTCTCTCAGAGACCCGATGACCGTTTCCACCGAGCAGGCGATCACTTGACTCACCCTTCAGTCTAGCCAGTCGCTTATCGCGGAGCCTGTTCTTCGGCAGCATACCACTGACAGCCCGCTTGAGCACCTCACCGCCGCCCCATTTGGCGAACATCTGATCCATCGTCATGCTCTTCAAGCTGCCTGGCCGCGTGGTGTGCGTGTAGTACTTCTTCTGCAGCCTCTTCTGGCCCGTAGTGTAGAGGTTGTGGCAGCCCACGGCCACCACGTAGTCGCCGCAATCCGTCGACGGGTCGTATATCGGCTTGTGCTTGCCCATCAGATGCTGCGCGATCGCCGACGCCACTCGGCCCAGGCTGCGCGGGTCCTTGCCGACGTCCACCAGATGCCATATCCGCGAGTACGCCAGGCGTGTCTGCAGTCCAGCGTCAGTCAGGCCCCGAAGCTTGCAGGCTGCCAGCCATCGAATCGTCCTGCTCGCGGCGGAACCCTCAATCACTCACCTTCCCGACCGTTTGTGACATGACTGCGAATGGGTTGAAGACGCGCAGCGGTTCGCGACGGGCCAGATGCTCGCACCGTAAACGCCCGAATCCTGGATGTCAGTGGCGAGGAACATGGCCTTGCCTACTTCCAAGTTGGTGAGATCTACATCAGTGATGTCTGGCGTCCAGCCAGCGGTCGAGTGGAGGCGCCGGACTGCATAGCCGTTCGCGCATTGCGGCGGCGGTGACGTAGATGCGGACAGGGCCGATTGAGATCGCGGGGCCTGCACGCTCCACGCCACCAGCATAATCATGAGCGTGCTGAGGTGACAGCGAGCGGGTCTACGTCTTGGAAGCAGCCATTTCAGCGGATACGGAGGACTAAGGTCTGACTGGATGGCTCGGATGTAGACGACTGCCATGGAACAGCGAGGCCGGGCACGGCTTAGAGCACGCCGACCGTCTCTCGAAACACTCTGCTTGCTTGCAGCTGTTTGTCTGCTGCGATCATCTCGCGCAGAAGATCCCGCTTCTGCACTGCTGTCAAACCTTGGCTCTCAGGAGCTTCAACTCGAGCCTTCCAGGCCTTCAAGGCCTGCTTCAGTAGTCGATTGCCTTCCGTCACCTCCTCGTCCGTGAAGCTGTGTCGGTTGGACTGCTGCTTCGCCTCGCCGGTCTTGGCGGACGAGAAGTCCTCCAGCTCATCTGCCTTCTGCCTCGCCATGTTGACTACCTTCCGAGGGAAGCGGACCAGCTCAGCCACGTGAATGCCAAAGGACTGATCGCAGACTCCTGGCTCAACTTGGTAGAGGAGCGTCACTTTCCGTGCCTTTTTCGGAGCCGGCGTACCGCTTCGACTAGCGTTGTCATCGCCATCAATGTACGCGACCACATGCAGGTTTCTGACGGCGTTCGGAAACTTCTCCTCCAGGGCAGTCAGTTCGTGGAAGTGCGTTGCGAACAGCGCGAAGCACCGAATCTCAGTGATGATGTGCTGCGAAATCGCCCAGGCCAGACCGAACCCATCGTAGGTACTTGTTCCGCGACCGAGCTCGTCAATGATGATCAGCGACTCCGACGTTGCTGACCGCAGGATGTTGGCCGTCTCCAGCATCTCTGCCATGAATGTCGAGACGCCCTTGAGCTGCGAGTCGCTGGCGCCGACGCGGGCCAGTATGCTGTCGAAGATGGTGAGTTCGGCCTCAGAGCATGGCACGAAACACCCGATCTGAGCCATCAGCGCTATGACGCCGATCTGCCGGATGTACGTCGACTTGCCACCCATGTTCGGGCCTGTGATAATCAGAAAGGACGCCTCGTCCCTGATGAGGGAGACATCGTTCGTGATGAAGGATATGTCATCCTGTATCTCCATGCACGGGTGCCGCGCAGCTTTCAGGACCGTACTGCCTGTGCCACGCGGATGGATCTTTGGACGGACGTACGGCGTGGGCGCGTGCACGGAGACGTGTGCTAGACTGACGATGACATCTAGATGAGCTAGCACCGCTGCGGTCTGCTCCATCAGCGGGCAGTAGGAAGCAGCGACGCTGACTACCTCGCGCACGAGGCCAGACTGTGTCCGGTTGTAGTTTGACGAGAGCTGGTCGTGCTCACGACGGTAGGACTGCATTGCCGATGTCGTGAAGTACACGCCGTTCTTTTGAGTCGAGCATTCCTGATACTCTTTTCGGTTGCGGATACAGCCAGCTTCCTGTCACTGTGAGTTAGTCTCTGCGATTGTCATGCTTCATGAGGGCAACCATCCCGACTGGTGAGCTTACTGTTCGCGTCAGCCTGAAGCACCAGCCGTGTACTCTGTGGTTCTCTAGAAAGAGCTTCTTGTCGGGCTCCTGCCGCAAATCCCGGCCGACATCTTGATGTTCCTCATCCATTGCGTCCCGCAGCCGGTCCAGCTTGTTCTTGATGACTTGCAATGTGTCGTCGAACTCCGGCTTGATGATGAACTCGTGGCGGTCTAGAGCGTCCAGGTCCACGGTCGTCTCCACCATTTCAGCAAGCTTACCGAAGCTATTGGCATGATTGCGCAAACTGTTGATGTACTGATGCTCCAGGGCTGCCTGGTACCGCTCGTCCATGACCCCTTCCAGAGCATTGACGATGCCTGGTAGTCGGATGACGACTTGATATAGTCTGACAACGTCTTCCAGTGTTGCAACGCCCTTGTTGAACTTCTTTGCCAGCCGATAGAGATCCGGTATCGAACGGAGATGGTCCTCCTGCATGGTCTGGCGCAGTTCGGTATCATTGACAAACGCCTCCACCAGCTGTTGCCGCTTCTCGATCTCGTCATGGCTCATCAGTGGCTGCTTCAACCATTGTGAGAGTAGCCTGTGTCCGACTGGTGTTTTGCAGTGATCCAGCAGCCCATACAGGCTCATGTTTTTGGACCCGTCCCGAGGTCCAGGCATGAGGTTGAGAGCGCGCACAGCCGCAGCGTCCAGTCTCATGTACTCGGACAGATTGTGCTGGTAGATCCTGTACTGCCCGAAATTGGACGGGTCATGCATGACGCCCAGGTAGTTGAGCAGCGCTGCTGCTGCACCGGCTGCGAGCTTCTGCTCGGTGATCGGCACCATACCAGCTGTCGTGGCATCCTCCCGCAGTAATCGTGAGAAATCCTGCTCGATGTCCTTGGTTGCAAACTCGCTAGCTGGCCGTGGTGTGATCGTGATGTCGCAGTTGCTGAGAATCTGCCTAAGCTTTCGCAATTCCGGGTTGGCCTGTAGCCCTTCAGCAGGCAGGATACACTCCTTGACACCGAGTTGGATGACCAGCGACTCGAAGTTCGAGAAGAGCTCGTTGTCCACAAACTCGCTGACACCCAGCTCGCGGACGCTGGCGTCAGCAAAGCAAACGCCGACGGTCTTGCTCTCCGTCGCGCGCGCTGCGTACTTGACAGCAAGTATGACAGGTGGCGACTCCTGAAAGGAACCTCCCATGCCGATGTCTTCCTCCACGTCCTGCAGGTTGCCCGGCGTGGCCTGCTTCACCAGCTTCCAGTTGGACCTGCCTGAGCCAGCCCACACCTCCACTCGCAGCCCCAGCTTGAACAGTGCTTCGCGTAGCAGGTTGCGAAAGACGGTGACTGTCAGGGTGACGGACGGAAGCCCCGAGTCACCTCGTCCTAGTGTGCGAATCACCGATGTGGTCTTGTAGACCATCCGCGCGATCTTCTCCGCATCTTTGCCGTGCGCCGTGTAGAAATCGCCCCTGTCGAAAAGGCGGAGGGTGTTGCTGTCGTCGTCGTCATCGTCCGACTGTTCAAGCGACCGAAAGAACCGGATGAAGCCGTACTCGTCGTCAACCTGGTCGCGGGGCCGCACGACCTGTCAGTTGGCTGCATTGCTGTCTTGGGGCCTCAGAGCGACTTGCCTTGAGCTCCGGTCGTGAAGCCATCTCTGCTCACCTGCTCAGGCACACCACACAAGCTATTACCAGGCACTGCCTGCCTGCAGTGTCACTTGGCAGGTGCCGTCGCGTCGCAGCGCTCATGAAGGGATCGCGTGTGGGTCACGCGTCGCGGCGTTAGAGGGTTAGGGACAAATATCTCTCGAAAATTGCCGGGGTGACGGTTATCACCACGGGGTCTGGCAAGTCACTCAGCCACGGCAGCGGCACCACGATTGGATCGGGGTCGGTGCGGATACAGTCGCCGTCGCGGCGTCCGGTCATGGACTGCTCTTTGACGACAACGCCGGCCGCATCCTTGCCCCAGACTGAGAGCGTGGCCATTTTCCTCTTGAGGTCCACGTTCAGTGTGAGCACGACGAGTGGGTGCGGGAGCTGCAGCCAGCGTTCCACATCTTTCACCATCTTCGCTGCGCTCTCGCTTACGGCCACCTCAAGAACGCAAAATGGCCGCCACTCATCGTTCGGCCGCAGCCTGAAGCACCACCCGTGGTCGGCTTCCTTTGCTCGCCCGTCGGGCAGCGTGCATGTGTATGCCGTGACGCTTGCAAATAGTGGAGCCTCCGTGTCATCTCGAGAGCTCAGAACTTCGCGCATCTGGGGACTGATCGCTTCCACCAGTTCAGCAATGCCGACACCGTGTTCGAAACTTGGCGCCATCCTCAAGATCAGTATGCCAGTATTGCGAGCGAAATCGAGACGAGTGCCCTTTGGCCTTCTTTCGCAGTCTGCAAAGTCAGGCGGTGCATGGAGGAGGACGATGTACTTATCATCTGGGTCGCCCTGGTCCCTCAGTGATTTCGCATCATGCACCATGTCCTCAAGGATGCTACGGGCACTGCGCCTCTTGCATGGGCCTTCATCGTAATCATAGACGCACAGGATCTGTGAATCGGAAAGGCACGCAACATCCTCACTGCATGAACGCAGCGCGGCCAGGTCCGGAGACACTCTCAGTGCTGTCACCCAGGAGGAACTCATCATCGCTTGTCGAAGCTATGCCGCTCAGAGTCGTGACCATCGGTCCGCAGAACTGCAGCGTCTATGCATCGCCTTGAAGCTAGCTCGCAGCGGCCAGGTACGGCGTTGATGTCAGGGGTAGATAGATATACATGGGCGCAAGGCTACGGCATCTCATGGCCTCTCCAGGTACAAACTCTCATTCGCAGGCCGACTACTGGTCCGCAAATACATTTCCGGAGGGGGCCACGGTCTTCGTCTTGATATCTGATAGCCCATGGACTGTCAACATACTCGGTCAACTACGAAGTGGTATTGCACGGTCGTGCCCCTGAGCGCGGCGACTTGGATGCTCAACACGCTGCAACGCGGGCAATGCGCAGCTTGCTTGCGCATGGATCAAGCCAGGCGTGGCGTGGCATGGCGGCAAGCCTGGTCTGCTCAGCGAAGCTTGCGCGAACACTCGGTCATTCACTCAGGGGTCTGATCCATGGACTGGCCGGGCCTTGTTGCATCATGTTCACCGTGTAGTGACAATGGTCGACAGCTACAGTATTTCGACCTGCGATCAAGCGAGTGTCCGACAGCAAAGAGGAAGATGACCACGACTGCCCAGGACGCTTCACACCAGCGGTGATTATCGTAGAACCGGACTGCTACCCAGCCGTCGATGGTGTGATTCTCAGCAGTCGCAAAGCAGCGACAGTTATCAAAGGACAGGAAGGCGTGTAAACACAAGTCGTGCTCAGTTGGCACAAAGGCACTGCACAGCATAGCCTTGCTGAGATCGAGTGACAGTGACACTCTGCAGATCACTTGTTAGATGAGACGAGGTGTTGTGTTTGGTGCGTGGTTATCATGGCGAGTACTGTCGCATGTGAATCGGAACTGCGATCAGAGATCGCTTTTCGACTGCTTGTTTCGACGGGTAGAACCTGGGTTCTGGTCAGCATGGGGCAGGACAACCGAGTCGGACTCGGGGGGCAATCTTACCAGGCGGATACCGAGATGATGAGATACATGATCATGAGCATTACCCCCTCCAACCAATGAGACTTGCCGTCCTGGATGAGGTAGTTAACGAGCAACATGGACACGAACAGCACTGCAATCTGGAAGCCGTCGAAGTATAGATTCATGCCATCCTTGCCTGCGCTCAAGTCAGCGGTGTGCCCAGATGGTGCCAACTTTTGTAGCACAAGTCGCGCGCTGAGGCTCACCTGCAATCCACCCGATGACCACGATCAGGGGCAGCACCAGCAGCGCGATCTGCATGCTGGAGCCGACCGCCACACCGATGGCGAGATCCATCTTATCCTTGATGGCCACGGTGACTGCCGTGGCATGCTCGGCCGCGTTGCCGACAATGGGAAGCAAGATCAGGCCGACGAACGTCTCGCTGATGTTGCCCGTCTCAGTTAGCGCGTTGATCGAGTCGACCATGTACTCGGCGCACAGCGCAACCAGCACGGTGGACACAACGAGCGTCAGGACCGCGACCCAGAACTGCAGCTGCGGCTCCTCTTCCTCGTCGTCTTCCGCGTCGGCAGGGGCTTCGACTATTGGAACGCCGTTCTGGATGCCGGGGCCAGTCGCTGTCGAGCCCGCTTGCGCGATGGTGCGTCTCACATCGCTGTTGTCGATCTTGTGCCATTTCAGCTTCTCCGCCTTCGGGCTAGGGGCGTTGTACATCGTGATGTGGGTCTTCAGCTGGAAGAGGAGGTAGCACCCATATACGATGAGGAGCAGTATGCTCGTGCCCCTGGAGATCTGCGCGATGCCGGCGTCGCCAGCTACAGTATAGGTGGGGTCAGCCATGGTCGCAGCATTGCTCGCGCGGAGTGCAGTTTCGATTGCATCGCTGGAGATGACTCACCGTCAGACCAGTTGTGAAAGGCAGTAGGGATGATCAAGCTCCCCACGGCTAGAGAGAGCATGCTCGACGCCGTCTGAGCCACGGTGACATTGAAGTTCTGCTCGACACGGTTCAGACCACCGAAGAAGAAGCACATGCCCATGACAAGTAGCAGGTTGGACAACATGCTCCCGATCAACGATGTCTGCACGATGATGAACTCGTCTTTGAACAGTGCTATAATCGAGACGATCAATTCAACGGCGTTGCTGCAGGCGGTTAGCGCGCAATGCCAACAGCAGGACACCGTGTAGAGATCAATCACAACTCACCCGAACGTCGCGTTGAGCAGCCCGCCAATGGTCTCTCCCGTCCGCAATGCTATCTCCTCCGTCGCGTTGCTGAGCATAGCAGCTAGTGGTCTGCAGTTGCCCAATCACGGTCACGGTCAGCAGCTCGACACGCAACCCCTCGGCTCAGGGGCTTGGGTCTGGGGCCTCACATGATGGCCAAGAAGTTGACCACGAAGATGGCAATCGCATTGACGTGCGCATAGTTGATGGCGACTGCATTGTGTCAGCTGGCGCTGCTGCCGTCGGCTCAGCCAGAGCAAGGCGACTCACTTCCCACAGGTACTGCGACCAGCAGTATGTTGACCCAAGAGCTGAGCAATATGAACCGTAACTGTCCGCCGAATGTGAACGTCTTCGGGGGTCGCGAGGAGACGCGGGAAGTCTCGCGGCTCATATCCGAGCCAGGGTCCAATGCATCAGAGGCGAGCATTGCAGCTGCAGAGTTGGCCGTCACGTAGGAGCGGTTGTCACCGCGCAGCTCTTGGCCACCATTGGCACCGCCATCGGCACGCGGATCTGGAGCTTCCTCGCCGAGCCCTCTGTCCGCGCCAGAGATGCGGCCGGCATCCGCTGTGAGCTCCTTCTGTTCCTCGTGCGCCAGGTTGGCGTCGACCCCCTCGTGGCTTGGAGCGTAGTGATGCGGCGCTGTGCCGACTCCAGCGGTCATCTCCATGTCGCGGGTAAGACCATCGGGGCCTTGCCCGGTCTGCAGAGTGACTCGCTCGCCAGAACCCAAGCCGCTGTGGCGTCTGCCTCTCTTCCGGAGATGGAAAGGATTCGTCTTCCTGGCAACATTCCTTGCTTTCCTCAACGAGCCGTAGATGTCCAGATGGCCCTGGGGTGGACCGTGAGTAGACGTCTCTGCAGCATGTGTGTTAGCCAAGCAACTCGCACAGCACAGCCCCAGTCAACGTTCTGTGATTTGCCTGGCGTCGAAGATATCGGTACGCACCCATCGTGCAGCAACTCCTGAGTGGTGCAGCGGCCGGTGTCTCGCTGCCGACTGACAGGACGGCTAGATCGCGATGAAGCTCTGGAGCATATCGCTGCCTCTGCTCGTCCTTCAACACGGGATGCGATAGGGCAGCCACCTGACGTCCGACGTTTGTGCGACGACTCGGCCTTTTCTCTGATGGAGAGCGCTCAGCTGAGGCTGCGCGAGTAACTCGTGGCATCTGGTCACCGGGCTCCGCAGAACAGCTCAGCAGTCTCCTCCCCTAACCCCCCTTAGCTCGTCACCGCAATGCACTGGCACGCTGGCTGGGCCCCCCGTCTCCTCCTTGCGACCCCCAGACCCATGACGAGGTGAACGGTGAGGGCTGCTGTCTGCATCCCGCTTTCCCCTGATGGATCGCGCAGATGTCTAAGCCACACTCTCGATGGAGCACCCCTGGGCGGCGCCCGACCTCATCGGGTCCCGACGCTTGTCGATAGACAGTCGATCGCATCGCTGGTCTTAGGCGGCTCGCGCCCAGCCATCCGTGGTCTCGTGCTGTCTGCGACCCTGCGGAGGCGTCGCCCGCAAGTCCTGTGGGAAGGTGTATGTACGGTCGATCGGGCTGGTGTTCGAGCGGTCAATTGCGCATCAAAGTTCACCGCTAGCAGGGTCCGCAATGGATGTTGGCTGAAGGATCTTCCGCGGCATCGTAGCCTTCGATCGACTGCTCTGATTGCCGATGTGCGCTCCAATTCGCACGAGTTGCGCCGCCAACCGCTGAATACGCGCGATGAGGCATAGCGTCCTTCACATCGCACCCATGCCTGCCGTAGCCGTAGACGCGCGATCAGGCCAGCGCGTTGCGCTTACAATACAGTTCTGACATCCAGGTGGGTTCTTCGGTAATCCAGCTACGAGATCCGGCGGGGCGCCATCGGTACAAGCTGCCATTGCCTGTCCATGGTTGCTCCCCGTGGTCAAAGGCCGTTGCGGCAGCAAGCGTAGGGGTGGTGGTGTCGGCGCATCCAGATACGCCAGCAGGATTTCTTTGCAGCTGCGATGCAAATCCGCGAGACTCATGCAGCTTGACAGCCTGGCTGCATCAGCGCAAGGGCCACGACGGACTGTGCTGGATGGCAATGACACTTCATCAGCAGCGCGTGCACGCGGTGGGCTCTGTCCTGGTCGAGCAGCAGCGGGCTGCGCGACGTGGCAGCGCAGCGCGCAGGCTCGAGTACGCGGCGGTGTCGAGCGGGTTTCAGGACGTGCAGCTCAGCTGTCACAGGCCATCCATCACGCAGTGGCAGACGGGCGGGCGTGCGCGAGGGCGAGCACGCGCGGTGCTGGCTCTGTGCTCGTCACGGTCGCGCGATGGAGCCTCCATTGGGTGGCAAGCAACTCAATCTGGATCAAGACGCCGTGTTTCCTAGGGGTCAGAATCGCCCCAGGCTGAGGCTGAGGCACCACGTTGTCATTGCCGCTGGAGCGTGCTGGGAGCCTGATCGGCCCCCCGCAGCAGCGACTTCACCACAGCATGTCGCGAACTGTGGTCGCAGTCCAGTTCGCAAGCCAGTGGAGAGGGATATGACCGACCACTGCCTTGGCGATCCTCCTGTGTCTCCCTTGCTCCATGGTGCGTGTCCGTCCTTCAAGGTAGCAGTAGCTGCAGTGCCAGAATACTGCATGTCACGAGCGGCAAAACTGCCCCACGCCCGCTGAGCTCCACGCGCGCTCAGGGACGCTGTGACCGACGTGATAGCAGCTGTCCGAGCAGGCGCTGACTGAAGATCTGTCCATGATCATGTAGCCGGCCAAGGCTGTGGCGGTCGTCAATTGCATCGACACGTACGCCATGGAGACAGGTGTGCCTCCCCCTTCCCCCGCGGCCACGGCACCAATGGCTTGCCGACGACCTACATGGCCCTCGCACCGCCAGCTGTCCGGCAACTCGAACTGACCTCGAGACTTCGACAGGAGATCAGCGCGCTTTGGAGACGCTAGCGGCAGACGGACGCCTCAACTCGTATGCTTGACCATGTGAACCGCTCAGCAGCCAGGCTGTCACTGGCCACGTCCCCTGCTGACAGCGCTGCTGCGATGCCAAAGTGAGGCGTGGCCGAGTCTACTGAAGGCGATCATCTCACGCCTTCACCACGTACGTCTTGCTAGAGCGCCTCGCGGGGTCTGGGCAGGCTCGTCGGCATCGGAGCACAGAGCTGACGCTTGCTGGCAGATAGCCCGCCACGAGTTCCCTCCTGTCATAGTCCCGCCAGCACTACGCCAAGCCCGGTACGCCAACCCGACCATAGTATGGACGCCAGAGACACCAGGCGTTGAGCCGGCAGCGGCGCGACGAGGCGGCGATGCGGCCGCCCCTGCGTCTCCGCAGTCACTATCAGCCAGGTCATCGCCACCGGCACCGCCACCGACACCGCCAAGGCATGAGCATGATCATGAGCATGCGCAAGAGCAAGAGCATGACGACCAGCAATTACCGCGTCCGCTCACCGACCTGCTAGCCAGCATCGAGCGCACACTCACCGGATCCTTCCCAAGCACACCGCCGCACACGGTCCAGCGGCTCGCGGAGCTGATCAGATGGCCAACGCGGCACTACCGGACGCTGCCGTCGTACCTGCGCGCCGTTGAAAGGGCGGTCTCCGTCTCGAGCGGTGCAGACGCATTCCCCTTACCGCACTCTGCGGTGCTGCTGAGCGGGCTGCATGGCACGCTCAATGGGACCGTCAGTGGCGTGGATGGAGACCCCCTGTCTGGCGACGGCTTGACGTCAGACGGCCCGTCGCTCTCGCCGATACCATGGCTAGCGCACACCCCCGTGCTAGGAGGTATGTAGTGTGTGCCCCCGCTCTGACTCGAGCGCAGCCTCAGAGACAGTAGACCGATGGACCTAGACTCTGATTGACAGTGGTCTCGCGCAGGTCTCAGTCCCGCTCCGGCCGGGCAGGAGTCGCCGAGGTCGCCGGGTCCTGACGCTGAAGCCGCTGAAAGCCCGAACACCGCTGAGGAGCCTCACGCGCGCGGTCCCGAGACGCTCGGCGTTGAGGATCTAGGGCCGCAAGCGACGTCGGATAGTGCGGCGAGAAGCATGATACAGCAGCATGATGGCGCTTGTCCAGCCATCGAGGCTGATCGCCCTGAGCCTCAATCAGATCCTCGCGCTCAAGGTGGTGGTGAGGGAACTGATGCTGACGGTGACACGGTCATGGACGATGCAGACGCGATGACGTCTGATCATGTGGGTCAAGTGCTGCATTCGGAGGCCGGCGCGAGGGATGGCAAGCCGAAGACTGCTGATGCGTCTGGTCCGGCAACCTCGTCCGAGGATGCAAACAGCTGAGATCATCACTGCGTCGCTATGATTATCCCGGACAGCACTGCCATCGCCCTCATCGTCTGGACACAGCGTCCTGGCACGATGAATGCGTTGTGTCGGAGTCAGGCCACATGGTGACCAGGAGCAGCTCCGAGGCCAATGAAATGGCTAGCTGTCTGGCTCACCGGATGCCAGGTGTATGGCCATCTGTGCGTCTTGATGCGCATTGATGCGTTCCTACCGCGAACTCCAGGCGGAAAGGCCTCAGACTTTCAAATTGTAGCCATCAGCCCGCCTTTCAGCACTACTGTATAGATCCAGATGCGCCTTATGCTGGCCTGTCGTGCAATCCTCCTGTTCCCCCGAGTCCGGCTCAGGCCGCTGTTAGACGCCGACGTCATAGTCCGGCAATCGATCTGCAGCGACAAACCGCGTAGCAAGCGCGTCTCTAGGCGATAGAGCGACGAAGGACAAGCGTCGACTATGAGGGCTGCTCGCGTCCATCGTGATGAATAGCTGCTGAGCTGAAGGTGGCTTGCATGTTAGGTGGCGACTCGACTTGTCTTCGCTGGTTACTAGGCGTGTGAAAGGTGGCATCCGCCTCAGGCGTGGCCGACAAGATGTGAGCAAGCACGGTCTGAAGGGCAAGACGGGCACAGCTAACTCGAACCCGACTGCAGGTGTAAGTTGCGGTTGCTTCAGCCACGCTGCCTGCTAGTTGCCAGTCTGACCTGATCCACCACAGCAGAGATTGAGAAGCTGTCCATTCTGGGGTAAGAGTCGATCCGTTCACCTTTCTCGACTATGGGACGTGCCCGGGCGCATTTACCAACTGTCAATGGCAGCATACGCTCCTTCGACAATACGCGGAGCGAGACTATCAGGTTCCAGACACCCTTAACGCTGATAGTGGGTGAGAATGGATCCGGCAAGACGGTATGACGAGCGCGCCCTTGCTTGGAAGTATGAGCAAATGGGCTAATTGGACAGCAACCCAGACGATCATTGAAGCCCTCAAATATGCAACGACCGGCGAGCTACCGCCGAACAGCAAAGGCGGCGCATTCATGCACGATCCGAAGGTATGCAAGTGCTTGAGGCCGCGTGAAGTGCTGTTGAAACCACCCTTGCTGGCGAGACTGAAGGCTGACGGTATCAAGATTGCTCGGGAGAAAGAGGTGCTTGCGCAAGTCAAGCTGCTCTTCAAGGCGACCACGGGCGCGCGCATGGTCGCGACAAGAAACCTCCAGCTCACCGTCAAGAAAACCACGCGGCAGCAGAAGACACTTGAGGGCAACCTGCTCATGACCAAGGATGGACAGCGCACCTCAGTCTCGTCACGCGTCGCGGAGCTCGACCAGCTGCTGCCGCAGTACCTGGGTGTCTCCAAGGCCATTTTGGAATCTGTCATCTTCTGCCATCAGGAGGACAGCCTGTGGCCCATGAGCGAGCCTTCTGTCCTCAAGAAGAAGTTCGATGATATCTTCGAGGCGTCGAAATACACCAAGGCTATCGATAACATCAAGGTTCTGAGGAAGAAGCAGAATGAGCTGCTGTCCAACTACAAAATCATGGAGCAGCATGCCAAGGAGAACAAAGACAAGGCTGACAAGGTAGGAGCTGACACTCCATTGACACTTGGATGTACGCCATGTCACCTGCTGAACTGACCTGGGGGTTGTACAGGCAGAGAAACGTTCTCTCGCGTTGTCCAACGAGATTGAGACTCTCCGCAAGGAATGCGAGGACCTCACCCAGCAAATGCAGCAAGCCGCCGAGGCGGCAGACAGAGCATGGAGAGAGTCCGAGGGCTATGCTGAAATCTTGGGCAGGCTGTCAGGGTGCCGTGTGGAGGCGCAGAGCCTGCAGGACAGCATCGCCCGACTGCAGGAGCACCTCGATGAGATTGACGAGTCAGATGAGTGGTTGGAGTCGACACTACGAGAGTTCCAGGCTCGCCAGAGCAAATCGCATCATGACGAGGAGAGCATGAAGCAGCGATATCTGGACCTCCAAAGGCAGATGGACGCCCTTCGGCAGAAAGGGGCGGCAGCACAGACTCGGGTTGGCGAGCACAAGAGAGACAAGGAGCACTACGAGCTCCAAGTAACGCGACGCAAAGATCTGGTCAGAAACATCGCCCGTCAGAACAGTCTGAGAGGGTACGAGCGGCAGCTGGACGATCAGTCGTTCGCGGACTTCATGTCGGCCATCGAACGCCTCTCCAGAGAACGGAAGGACGCTCTCAGCAGGGCTAAGGAGGAGGCCCAAGCTGAGCTCGCGCAGGCACAGGGCCAACTCAATGAGCTTGACCAGAAGAGGTCAGCTCTGGTGGAAGCCAAGAAGCTGGCGAAGAAGCAAATCATTCAGAACAACAGGGAAGCGGAGACTTATCAGAATCAACTGAATGACATCGACGTTGACGAGGGGAAGAGGTCGGTACTAGAGAAGCGCGCACAGGAAGCTGAAGCGGCATTGGAGGCGGCTAAGATGACAGCCAGACAGGCAGCGGAAGAGACGGAGATCAGCGAGAAGTCACTGGAGCTCCAACGCCTAGAAGAAAGGGCGTCTCGCCTCAACACCGAACTGATAGAGGCGACGCAACATGCCGGTGATCTTGCTCGCCTGGACCTTCTCAGACAAGAGCTGCAGGACCGGCAGCAGAGCCTGAAGACCATGATGAGTACCCATTCACAACGTCTTCGCAAGTTCATTCGCTCGGATGTCCAGCCCTCTACCATTGAACGAGCGTTCCAGCAACGGCAAAGGGAAGCTGCCCAGGAGCTCGTGGACGCCGAAAGGGCGCGGGACGGCGCCGCACGAGATCTTGATTCTCTCGAGGAGCATGCGCAGATAGCCAAAACGAAGTCGCAAGACTATCTGGTCGAAAGCAAAGAGCTTGCTCGCGTCATCAGCGACGTCATCAATGATGAGCCATCGGAGTACCCGGCAGTGCTGCGAGCGAGACAGGAGCAGTTGGACAGCGTGAAGGAGGAGTCGAACATCTTTGAGGGCAGGAACAAGTATCTGGAAACCTGCATACGCGAGGCCGGAAACAAGAATGCGTGCCTCACATGCCGGCGACGGTTTCGCGACCAGCAGGAGACAGAACAGTTCATAGCAGCTATCAGAGACCGCATGCGCAAGAGTGTTGCGGAAGACATCCAGGAGTACGAGGAGGATGTTGACGCTGCCAAAGAGATCTCCAAGGACTATGACAGGTGGCTTCGCCTGACATCGGACGAGATCCCTGCACTGGAGAGGGAAATCAACGAGCTCGACGGCCAAAGAACTGCGTTGGTCAAGAAGGCGGAGGAACAGGACCGAAAGGTGCTTGACTGCACTGAGCTTAAGCAAGAGATGGACTCACTAGCGAAGATCGTGGTTACGATCGCGCGATATGATAACGAGATAACGACCTATGAAAAGCAGATCGAGGAACTTGCCGCCAGCCAGTCCGGTCAAGGCTCGACGCGAACGCTCGCTGACATCCGCAGCGAGCTCGATGCCAGCAGCTCCGCCATCCGATCGTTGCAGGGAGACATCGACCAGCTGAAGGCCAAGTCTCAGGAAGCTCAGAATGAGATTAATCGACTGGAGCTTCGGCTTCGCGATCTGAGAACCGACCTGGCTCAAGTCGTGTACCAGCTGGAGAAGCAGGCATCCTGCGTTGCACGCATTGAGGACTCCAAGCACAAGAACAATGATCTTCGGGCGGAGATTGATGCGATGGACAAGCAGATTGAGGAAATGCTTCCGATGTTCGCAACCGCCCAAGCGAGGTACGACGACGTTAACACACGAGCGGAGGTGCGGCGGAGCGAGCTGGAACGGCAAGCCTCGCAGATCTCTGAGAATATCTTTCAGATCAAGCTGGCAAGTCAGGACATTGACTCATACGCGCAAAGAGGAGGGGATCGGCAGTTGGACGAGGCGGAGGCACAGCTCGCCTCTATTCAGCATGAGGTCTCTGATGTGAAGCGGCAGCAAGGCGAGGTGACCAAGCAGATCAATGCGCTGACAGCGGAAATCCAAGACGCCAAGAACACGGAGCGAAAGTATACCGACAATCTGCAGTACCGGCAGCTTAAGAAGAAACTCGCAGAAGTCAATCGTGTTATTGGCGAGCTCAGCAGTCAGAATGCCGAAGTTGACCGTGACAGGTTCGTCCGCGAGTCAGAGAAATGGTCGAGGAAGCATACGACATTGTCCGCGCTGTGCGCTAGCAAGAAGGGCGAGATGAAGTCGAAAGACAACCAACTGGTGGAACTGCTCAAAGACTGGGAGGTCGACTATAAGGACGCAAGGTACCGGTACAAAGAGGCCCATATCAAGGTTGCTATCACCAAGGCAGCGATTGATGACCTTGCCAAATATGGAGGGGCGCTTGACAACGCGATCATGAAGTACCACAGCCTCAAGATGGAGGAGATCAATCGCATCATCGAGGAGCTCTGGCAGAAAACGTACAAGGGCACTGATGTCGACACGGTTCTCATTCGGTCCGACAATGAGACAGCCAGGGGCAACAGGTCCTACAACTACCGAGTATGCATGGTGAAGCGAGACGCGGAGATGGACATGAGAGGCCGATGCAGTGCAGGCCAGAAGATGCTCGCCAGTATCATCATCCGACTCGCATTGGCTGAATGCTTCGGTGTGAACTGCGGGCTGATCGCCCTCGATGAGCCGACGACGAATCTGGACGCCCTGAACATCCAGTCCCTGGCCGAGTCATTGCATGATATCATCCGGGAGCGGCGGCAACAAGCCAACTTCCAGCTGATCGTCATCACTCATGATGAGGAGTTCCTCAGGCACATGAAGTGTGGCGAGTTCTGCGACTACTACTACCGCGTCTCGAGAGACGAACGGCAGAAGTCAGTGATTGAGAGGCAGAACATCGTGGAGGTCTTATAAGCACGACCACCAATTTGTCCCGACAGTGCGGCAATGTGCTTGACGGGCCGGACAACTCAAGCTGATCTCTGTGCAAATAGATCTAGATAGCCGCAAGCTGGTGCAGATCTCCTTGACCGTCAAAATCGTGACCACAGCGCGGTTCCGTAAGTTCGTGCAATACTGTTTGCATGCACTTTGCTTCTCTTGAGAGCAGCGTCAAGGACTGCACGACTGCCTTGAGGTCACTCATTCTCTGACTGCGTATCACCCTCATCATCGTCGTCAGTCAAGGGCACGAACTTGAAGTCCACGAAGCTGACAGCACTGCTCAATCGCGAGGAGACGCGCGATGCATCCGCCTTGCCCTGCGCCCCATCGCCAAGCTCGATCATAAACTGCAGGCTGAGGACGCCCTGGCAGTCGCACCGCATGCTGACCTTGCTTGAGACAGCCATTGCGCCCAGGGCCTTGCGGATGAGCGCAAACTTGTAGCGATGCCGAACCCGTGTGAAGCCGTCGGGAGGACGGACCTGGAAGGTCTCGGTGACCATGGGCGCCGCTGGCGTGCTGCCCTTTGATGTTGCTGTCCGTCGGTCGCTGCCATTGCCTGCGCCACCGGCCACGGTGCCTTCAGCTTCTACATCAGTGGGGACGGAGAACTCCACAACGGAGTCACTGAACGGCCCTCCAGAGCCGGACAGCGCAAAGAACGGGGTGTGAGTGGCGGACGCACTCAGCGTAAGGACGGTTGGGTCTGTCGCTGCGAGCTCCGTCACGGCATTGTGCAGCCATGTTGATCGCATGATGGTCTTGAACGTGATCGCGTCCCGCTGCAGGGGGATTTGGAGGTGGTCATCGTCGTCACCGTCGGCACCTTGGCCACCGTATGCGGTATCTTCAACCTCGTAAGCCGTCAACTCGCACGTGGTGGTAACCCCTGACTCCGCGAGCGTGATTGACAAGGGCGAACCAGGCTGCATGTAGCTGATGGTGCACGACTGGTCGAACAGCATGGCAGGCGCAGAAAAGGCATTGCCAGCTACTGGTGTGTCTCGCCGTTGGAACTGGCTTCGAGAGTCATCTCCCAGGCCTAGAATCTGCAGCGTCTCAAGCAATGCTCCCAGCGATACCACGAATCGGCATCGACGGGCCGACGACCTGCCTGCCGCGTCACCAACGTCACCTGCAGGAGTTGTCAAACCATCGGCGTCTGCCCTCAGCGGGCTGCGAGTGTCACAGGGGCTGAAGATGTAGTTCTCAAAGAGGGATTTGTCCAGCAGGGCCAGCCCTTGCATGACCCTGCCATCCTCAACCAGGAACCGAATGCCTTCAGGAGTGACATGCACCAGAGCTTTCGGCGCGAATCCGATGCAGCGTAGCAACAGATATAGGTGCTGCGTCGAGGCCGATACTGCGGAGAACAAGGGCCCCTGGATTGGCATATCGACGGATGCTCATGGAGGTCTTGCTTGCAGTCTTGCTAGGCAGCCGTGGCCCTGTGGTCCTTGCCGTGGTCGTGTCTCTCTCACGAGCCCTGGGAGCTGCAGGTAGCTAAACCACAGCCGTCGCCGGAACGGTCTTCGCCGTGTGAGCAAGCACGATCAGGCCTGCGTTCAGCTAGCGGGGGTTTTCACAGTCACTGACCAGTCAGCCCATCTTCTGAGGGCTTGCGCCCAGACGGCTTCATCACCACCCTTGCTAACGCAGGCTTGCAGCTGGCAGCATGCGAGCCCCTGACACGAGCAGGCACATCAGCACCTCGCGATGTCTGCTAAGCCGGGCGTTGCTCGACCGATCAAGTCAACCGCGATTGATAACAGCGGCTTCTATAAGCAGTGACGTCACGCGTCGCGGACCCCCATTTTTGTATAATACCCTACCATAAACTGTATGATGTCATCGCTTTTTACGCGGGCGGCGAGAACAGGCAGAATGTCGTTCTGTACAGAGGGGCTGCTCCTCGAGTTTGAACAGTCTCTCACCAATCTTGCTCGTGCAAGTCACAGGGATCATACAGACAACAGAGGATAGCCTCTACATGCCGTTTGAAGGCTATGCAAGCTTCTGGCTGTTGTCTGTCTGTTCTAGTCAGCTCTGACAAGCAGATCAGAGGAGATTGACGAAGAGATGGTGTGAAGTGCTGTGTCTAAGTCCTCAGGTGTGGAGACGGGTGGGGCGCTCACCGCTTTTGCTTCTTTGGCAAAGAAGTGTCATCTCATTGGTCCGATTGATGATGTCATACAGCTTATGGTAGGGTATTAAGGGAAGTTCGGACCCCCCTAGAATTGACTTCATCGGACGTCGCGCCTTCAGGTTGATGAGCGACATCCAGGAACTGCAGGGAAACTGACCGGCAGAGCATGTGGCCAGGTGGACCGAGGGGCCGCAGTCAGACCCCAGTCTGAGGGGCGAGCGATGTTGGTCACCGTCCACGATGTTGCACCTGACGAGCCGCGACCTCACAGGGCCGATGACGCGGTGCATGGACGCCATTGAGCCGTTCGTGGCCCAGGCGCTCGAGCTTCCGGCGGATGCCAGTCCCACGGCCTTGTGCAACATCATCCATGCAGCGACGGGCCAGGAGCATGTCTACAGCTTCATGCGGCTGCTGAACGTGCCTGTCGTGCAGTGGCTGAGGGAGAGGGCTGATGCCACGGCGGAACAGCGTGCCTACGTGGACCTCCTTGAGGTGTTTGCCTTCGGCACGCTGGACGACTACCATGGTGAGAAGGCGATAGCCATCAGCCGCAGGCGATGAGTGCGTGCGCACTATGACGCTGCAGGGCGATCTGCTGATACTGTGCCTCGCTAGCTACGCCTGGCCTCCCCGTACTGTACGACAAGCAGCTGAAGAAGCTGCGCCTCTTGTCCCTCTTGACGCTGGCGCGCAGGCACGTCCCGCTGCGCTACGAGGTGGCGATGGACTGTCTTCGCCTGGACACCGCAGCTGAGCTGGAGCAGGTCGCCATTGATGCGATGCACAGGGGTCTCATTACCGGCAGGCTGGCGTCCGCCGCGACACCTCCAACCTTCGACATCACCCACGTGCTTCCCATCCGCGACGCGAGGCCGGAGGACTGCGCGCAGAAAGTGGCTGAGATGACCGCCTGGCAGGACCGGTGTGGCGTTGCAATGGTGCAGTTGCGCGAGTACTTGGACAGACTCCTCGAAATTGCCGAGGAGCGGCAGGCCAGCAGCCATGCGGAGTCAGAGAGGGGCCGTGAGCCGCGCCCGGGACCATGATTGCTGCTATGTCGCGGCTTCACAACTACATTATTAGACAGCAAGCGCATGTGCGCAGCCCTGGCAAGGCGCACGAGACTGCGATCAACAGGCGCATTGCCCAGGACGATGGCAGGTTCCACCGCAGCAAAGGCACTGCTCGAAATGACCGATCTCACGCCAGCGTGGTCGTGTCAAGCTCCATGGCCGGCGCAAACGTCTCTGCGCGCCTGCCTCGACGGCGGCATAGCTTGCTTCTGTCACCGTGCGAGTGCGTGCGCTGGGAATGGCGAGAATGTGTCGATGGAGGTGGGGCCTAAGCACTGAAAAAGGCGCACACGCACGCATATGCACATGACCGCCATGTAGAGAGTGTCTCGCAGCATTCTGAGGACTGCACCGAGCTGAGCTGTCACGAAGACTAGATTCATCACTAGCTAGAAGGGCAAGCCGAGTAGAATGAAAGATTGCAAGCTTGGATATTCAGCGGCCTTCACGGTCGAAGTGCAGAACCAAGGGGCGGTCGTAAAAGGGGTGTCATGATCGTGAAAGCAAGCTTGAAGACGCATACAACAGGCGGTGAATTAGTCAGATCAGCAGGTGCGCCCGCCTCAGTAAATCGTGGACGGGAGTGACGACTGGTGGGCGCTTGCACAGCCCAATTGACCAGCAACCGCTTGTTCGTAACGGAGTAACAGACGGTGCTGCGCAGGTCAGACCGGCTTGCGGGGTATTCGACAGCCGCAGGAGATCCGGGATGCCCGACGACTCAGCAGACTCGCAGAACCGTCAGGTGGGCAAAGAGATAGCACTCTGTCGTAGTCTTCAAATGTGCTTCCCTGGCACGAAGATGAACAGTACCGACAAAGCGGTTGCCATCAGGATGACGATGACGAGATTAGCCCACGCGCGCTTGAACAGCAGGCTCCGCACGAACGGCTCCTTGATCTCTGCCCAGGTCATAAAGGTGTATTCGCTGTAACCAGCAAACGCGATGATTGGATCCAGCTTGTACTGGTACGAGGTGACGAAGTAGGCAGCGAAGAAGAACGGTAGGATGACCTGTGGAAAAGGTGTGACGTTAGTCCAAGCTGGCACACGCCACATCAAGACCTAGGCAGTGCCAATGCCTGATGCTGCGACGCGTTACTGAAGCGTCGTGTGAGGGACGTCCTGGCCCGATCGCATTGGAGGGAGCGACTCACCCAGCATCGGATATGCCGCGATTGCTCTGAAAGCACGCAGTAGAATGCGGCCCAGAAGCCCCCGAAGAAGCACACCAGCGAGATGATCAGTCGTAGGAAGATGCTAGGAGGCACCAGGTTCCCAAGCGCCTTCGACTCAAGGAAGCCGGGGAACGCATCGCGCTCCATGGCCTGGAAGACGTAGTCCTTGGTTGCGTCGAACACCTCCGGGTCGTCGCGCTGTTCAACCTCCACCATGCGCAGGACATCCTCAACCAGATTCTCAGGCAGCACGACTTCCCGCTCCGAGCTGGGCAGCAAGTAGGTGTACAGGATGCGCTCAGCGCTGGCGCGGATGTCTGCGCGCGCGACGCCTGCCTGGTCCCCGAAGCGCGCGCTCGCCGCGCTGGAGCCGCCCTCAGCGCTGCTGAGCTGGTCCTCGCTGGCCCAGGCATTGGTGCCAGTGCCCGTGCCCGTTGCGGTCCCCTCTTCGAGGTGGCCCGCGTTCGAGGCCGTGCCTGTCGCCGTCATTGTCGCCGTCATGGGCGCAGACGCGGTCACGGAGCGCTCGCTGGCATTCTCAGCGCGCAGGACGGCGGAGACGCGCTTGGCTGTCTGTCCGGCGTTGGATTCGCCCGAGGACGGGAGGTCCTCCTGCAATTCAGCCTCGAGCGCCGTGCTGGCTTTCACAGAGGGCTCAGGGGTGCCCATCAGCACGGAGCGGCGGAGTTGGCGGACATAGCAACGGCATAACGACATGTGTTGCGAGACATCGAGCCTGCGCTGCTGATTAGCCGTAATGTTGTGAGGTGATGGCAAGGACCCCGCATGATCATCTCACCAGAAGTCGAGGTAGTCGACCGACTGCTGCTGGTCGCGCATGTAGATGTAGAAGGAGTACAGGTCGACGGGCGGCAGCGTACGCCTGTTCAACACCTCAAGGAGGGTGGGGAGCCTTGTGCGAGTCTCGGAGTCATGGCGGGCGTGGGTATGGGCCGCAGCCTGCTTTTCTTCGCTCATTGTTGCGGCTGTCGCTGCTGAGGTTTGAATGGAGCCTTTTGATGTGGGTGGCGATGGAGCGACGACTGCTGGGATCGCCCCTTGCAGATATTGCTCTTCCTGCCCGGCCGAGGGTGCTGTGGTGTCGTCGCGCTTGCGTGTATGTCCCTGCGACTGCGATTGCGATTGCGCGTGCCCCTGCCTGCGTCTCTGCGATGGAGTGCGGCCCTGCCTCGCGGTGCAGTCGGGGCTGGTCCTGACTGTTTGTCGTGACTGGAAGCACAACAAACCCGATGCTCGACCGCAGGACGTGGAGTGTAAACGAGCGTATTGTCTGCTGCAGGTCACAGAGGAGCGTGTGCGCCAGCCAGGTGACTAGCTAGCTGCCCTCAGCAGTACTTGTCACGCAAGAGGAGATCGCAAGCAGATGAGGCTCGGAAGGGCCGTTGCCGCTCGACTGAGGTGACCTAGTGTGTGCTGCGGGTGTGCGGGCGCTGAGGCGAGACGCACGCGATCGACGGGGCCGCCAGGCTCAATCGAGGGCCAAAACAACCGCGCGAGACGACACGAGACGAGGCAAGGGATTGGCACTGGAATCGGCCGTCCGCAGGACTGGGCTGGTATTAGGACTGGTACTGGCACTTGGGACTGGGCCTGGGAGCCCGGGACTGGGATCCAGTTTGAGGAGCGATGTGCGAGATCGAAGTTGGCCCCTCAATTTGGCACACCACCTGGGGCTGGACGAGAACGGGAGAGGAGAAGAGGAGATGGGGAAGACTAGCAAGCTGCAGCTCAGCCGTGGGAACTGCACGAATCTGAGACAGCAGTGGCCGCCGCAAGCTCTGAAGCTGTCAATGCATCGGAAGCTTAGCAGGTCCTAAATCCAGTCGCGGCGCGATCATGGCATAGCTTCCGTAGCTGTAGCTGTCTGGTCCCGGGCTCGGGTTGCACCGCCTCGCTGGTGCGTCTGTCTGCCATGCGTCGTCCTGCCTCCTGTCACCCGCCCTGCAATAAGCGTGTTGTGCGGCGCGCCACCTTGTGCGGCGCTGCAAGTATGCCCCCCGGAGTCAGACAGAGCTCGGGACGTGCCCAATGACCTGGTGCGCTGCCGTGCGCGGAGTGCATCGAGCTTGCGAGGTGCTACTGGGAGGCTCAAGTGGGCTCAGGTGCGCATGATTGCAAGCGACAGTCGCACGCCGCAGGACGCAGGACGCAGCGGCCGGTGCCAGCAGCCAAGCTGGCTGGTCGCGTGTCGCATGCAGGAACGGTGGTATCCTAGCTCCCGTCCTCTCGGCTAGGAGATGTTACTGATGCGGGAGCAGCTGCTTCGCGCCAGGCACGGCCCAATGAGCTGGAAGAAGCAATGAGTGTGGCCAGCTTACGCGCTGTGTGGGTGGACGGTGGGCTGCGGGCTGTGGTGTGAGCAATGGCATGCCTTGCACCTGATGGCGGCGCACGTGGGCGTGGCGAACGAGGGCGAGGGGGTTGCGACGGGCCTCCAGATCGAGCGCCCTTGGTGATCAGTCCAACGCACGCGCCGGTCGCAGAAGGCCCCGTCGCAGGTCGCTCCCCCAGACAGCCCAGGTGGTGCAACGCTTCCACGACGCCGAGACAGAGCAGGTCACAGCGCGGTGTCGCCACACGTGGCATGCCATGTCATGTCATGTCACCCAGGCTCGCTGGAGTCACGGCTGCAGGTCCACCGTTTGCGTCCAGCCCGTGATCGTGCGGAGACGCCGGAGGGTGTGCCTGGCATGGCATGGCATGGTCAGCGCAACGCGGTCGCTTGCGATTGCATGAAACAGCAGGGCATGCGAACCGGCCCGCAACTGGGCCTCGCATACGAGCATGGCAGTGCAGAACGGCGCAGCCCCAGTCCGGTTCAGCACCGCAAAGATATACAGTATTGGGGCGGATGGGGAGGGCGGGCTCCAAGCCCGAGACTCTGCTCGGTCGCGTGCACGACGTGACAGCCAGATGAGACGCCCAGGCAGGTGGTCACAGGCTGAGTTCGCGTTAGCTGTCAGGGGCGTCCAGGGCGTGCGCAGGCGGGCCAGGGCCACCCTTCCACCGATCTCCTTTCTGGGATTGCTACTCGGTCCAACGGCTGCAGATCCGCTCCCCTTACACCCTTCGGCGCATACTGGAGATCACGGTCATGCGCAGCTGCCGGTAGAGCTCCCTACTGCATGTAGACAGCTCATCTCAGCTGGCGATAGCTCAGCTAAGCTTGCTGTTCCTGACGCGGCGCACCCGCCTGGAGCAGTACCGATGCCATGCCATCAACTGCGGAAACAGGATGAAACACGGGCGCGACGCAACCGGGGCGGCATCCGTGCGGCCCGCGAGGCAGCAGGGTCGGGCAGGACTAGTGAGGGTCGGGAAACGATTGAAGTCCAGGGTATTCGGTGGCCAAAGGAGACCGTGGATTGAAACGGGGCGTGGATGGCCCTTGGGCAGACTGCTCGTCGCAGATGTCATCGCATTCAGACTCCTCGAGTCTCCTGATGGAGGCGTACTGTCATGCTACGGAATGGTATCGTCTGATATGTCCTGGGTGCTTGGTAGGCGTGCAAGTGGCCGGTGGCCGCGGGCTCAGACTCGGGCCGCACTCTGACGCGCTATCTGATCCACTAACGCTGCCCGTTGCAGATCTGCTCGAGCTAGACAGTGCGGGTGTGGCGGCACGGGGTCGGTGAGAGACCCTGTCATATAGCCTGTCTGCAGCAGGCTGAAGGAGCTCTCCCTGGTGCTGCTTCCTTGCGAGCGCAATCTGCTAGCGTCAGGTATGCCCAGACTACCTGAATCCAGTGCTGCAAGGGTCGTCGCCGTCCGCAGCTGAGCGCCAGTCGAGCCCATGGTCTGTCCCTGCGGTGGTGTGTCGTGCGTGCGCTCTGATGTTGATGACGCCTTGTTGAGAAAGAGCGCTCGCTCAAGCTATCTTCCTCCCGACATTCCCGATGCCCCGTCCGACGATGCTGACAACCAGGTCTGTGGACTCCCCATCACTGTCTTCACGGATGCCCCACCCCGCCATGCCAAACTTGCTCAGGTCCCGAGCGAGAGTGATGACGCCTTCGTCAGCCATCAGCTCCCTGCCAATCTCCAGCCGCCCGACATCCTCGCTGCCCATAGACATGAGCGTGACCATCGTAGGAAGAGCCACGGGCGAGACGCAGCCGCCGAGCGACACCGTCTCAAGCAGCTGGTATGCGCACTTCTTGCCAATATCCTCGGGCGGGACACCCCCAGCAGGTGGTGATACCATGTCAGCGGAGTAGAGGCAGCCTGTCGAGGACTCGGCAACTAGCGAGAGCCCGAAGCCAAGGCCAGCCTTCTTCTTGGACCCGGGATTCCTCATGTCGTCAACGAGTGGTGCGGAGGAAACATCCGAGAAGATGTATGTGTCGGGCGATAAGGGGTTCAAGATGCCACGCGCGACGTCGATCATCCGCGCGTTGTTCGAGCCGGATACGCCAACGGAGTACGCGACGCCGCGCACGCGCTTGATCTTGCCTGGGTTGAGCAGGTGCAGCGTCTTGGGCAGACGGATCTGGTGGCCGAAGATCAGCTGCACCTGCCCGTTGCCGCTGACACTGGGATTCGCGCCCGTGCATGCCCGCTGCAGTATGCGTAGCTCGATGTTGTTGAAGATTCCGAACTGGTTGAAGAGTGGCAGGATCGCCGTCCGCACGCTGTCGACGGAGATGTCGCCGTGCTCGGTGGCGGACGTGATGACCCCTGGGCCGGAGAACATGACGTTGATCGGAGCTTTGGAGAACGGCGCCAGCATGCAGAGCGGTATGAGAAAGTAGCTGAGGCCCCTCGTGTTCGTCGCAGGAATCTCGTGCCTGATCACGCCGTTGACGGCCCCAGAGCCCGGAGCGCTGCCGGTGATCAGTCCGGGCTTGTACAGCACGATCGTGCCGGTGTATGAGACTTCCATGTGTGAGCCATTGGTGACTGCCTCCAGCAGACGTAGGAATGAGATCTCGTACGGCGCAAGGCCGGTGCGCGTGACATGGTCCGGTCGGATCTGGGAGATATGCACTGGTCGGCCTGTCAGGGTCGCTAGCACGAGGCGGTGCGCGAAGTTCTTGTGCGACGTGAGCCGCACTGGCGGTTGTTGCGTTGCCATGGCGGGTGTGGCTGCTCCTGCAGCTGGTCTCAGGCTGCGATCTGCGCCGTAGACAGCAACGGGAGACGATGTAGCGGAGGCGCAGCGGAACAGTGCTGACAGCTCGCGAGCTCAGGCTGATTTCTGGCGGCCATCTGCAAGACCAGATACATACAGTAGAGCCCATGCGACAGTAACTTTTTTATGCCGATGACGTTGATCTGCGCGTGCCGCCCCGCATCCACGGCGGTGAGGCGCGTTAGGGGCAGAGCAAGCTTCGGTACGCAGCCGAAGGACCATACTGTACTGCATTCGGGTCGCCACGCCGAGCAAGCAACGCTACTGTCTGCGCTAGGCATCAGGGGTTGATTACTGGTATGCGTAACCTGCTGCGCTCAAGAGTATAGCGGCGAGCTGGTGGGCATCTTTTCTGTCATTCCACGCACAGTATCTTGGTGCATGAGGGGCAACTGGACCGAACATTCAGGGGTATGAGGTATCGGAGGAAGGAAGAGGGCAAGCAGAACAGCAAAGACGACGGACATCAGTCCTCGCGGCGAGCATCTGCGTCAGTCCGCCATGTCTCTGATGCTTCGAGCAGCTGTCTGACGCTGCTCATCCTCATGGCGAACAGCCGCTCGCTTGCAGTGCGCAGCGTGAAGGCTCGCTGTGAGGCAATCACTCCGATGGCCTGGAGGGCCGCTTTCCGTGCGTCACGGCTGAACACCACAGGGTGCGCAATCCAATCCAGAGCCGCCGCGAGATCGGCATCGAGCGCATCCAAGACCACACTGTCAACGCTGACGGAGACTGTCGGACTCGACGAGGGCGTCTCGCTGCGTCGGAGGTGGTGGATTGACGATGCGATGCTTCGCGAGTCAGAGCTGCCCGAGTGCGAGGTGTCCGCGGTTGCGACGGAGCTGCGGACATCTCTGCCGCTTTGCCTTGATATCGACCGTAACGGCAGGTGCCGGGGTGTCATCGGCGCCGGAGGGAAGGCGTTCGACCTGCTCAGACCGCTAAGAATAGATCTGGTTTGCGACAGTAGCGTTTGCGCGTTCTCAACCTGCCCGCGGCCCGCAAGCTTCAGTGCTCGTGAAAGCATGTCAGAGGTGAGCAACTCCATGCGCCGCTGTATAATGGCAGGGTTCGGTGGTATCGTTGAGCCAGACGCTGCCTGGCCATCGCTCGCTGTCTCCTCTGGAGGCATGAGTGTGACTGTGAGCAATGATGGCCGGGGCACGCGCGTAGCATGCCCGTCTCGCAGTATGTCTGCGTACGTCACGTCGGCCTGTAGTAAAGGGACTTCCTCATAGGCGCCATGACCAGTCTCACCGCTCATCATGGCTGCTCCCCCAAGGGCCTCCAAGCTGGTGCGAAGATGCTTGCGCGCCTCATCTTCATTTCCCTCGCTGACGACGTTCAGCTGCACCAGGATGTCGCGCCTTTCGCCAAATCTCAGGTCGCCGAGGACTGCCTCGGCATCTTTGCCTGACGCGCGCTTAGTTGAGTGCAGGGCACCACTAACTTTGACAAACTTGGCCGGAGAGCCATCGGGCAATGTGAGCCTGACCTTGACACCCTGGTGGGATGTCATCTGCAGCATCCCTAGGCACCCTGCGACGCATTCTCGCAATCCCATCCAGTCCTTGACGAATGTATAGGTAGCCCTGGTCCGTGTGGACAACTCAATCAAGGTCTCCGGCCTGTGAGTCATGCCGTAGCCAAATGAGTATACCCCGATCCCCCGAGCCTCGGCTCGTGTAACAATATAATCAACGTCGTCGGGCTCGATGAGGTCTGAGTCGCTGATGAGCATGACTGAGGCGAGTGGGTTGCCATATGTCCGTGACATCAGCATGTCGATGGCCGTGTTCACCCCTTCCACCATATCGCCATGGCTGGTTCTGGCCGGGCTCGGTTCTAGGGCGGCAATCTTCTCTTCCCAGTGCAGCCAATCGCTGCCGTGGAGCTCGCATATGATCGTTGGTCCGCTTGTGGTGCCGAATGATACAATACTCAGCCGGTCATGCGGGCCAAGGTGAGCACGCGCGAAACGGAGAGTATCCTGCAAGTTCGATAGTTTGATGCCATGCATTGAGTTGCAGAGTGAGACTACCGCCACGATGTCCACTGGAACGTGTGGTGAGAGCCGGGCCGAACCAGTCTGCACGGTCGCTGCACTCTCAGAGACGCCAGCACTGCCCTCGTTGGCATACTGCGTCTCCTGCTGAGGTTCATCTTCCGCGTACTCATCGATCAGGGGCTCCAGGAAATGCTGCGAGGGCGCCTCAATGACGTCTGGGTGGATGAGGTCCACAATCTCATTCTTCCAGTCTTGCACATCAGACTGGCTGTTGAACAGCAGATAGAACGACGGCACATCAGGGGCTGATAGTCGGAGGTGTAGTATTGACTCATCTGCGAATGTTTCCACAGCTTGTAGATGCTTGCGCATCAAGATGGACCCTTTGAGCTTGCATCTGCCAGGCCTATGCTGGGATGATGGTCCGTCTGATGGCCGTTCCCGCACGCATATAAGCATCTGCTCGTAGAGATGGCATTCCAACACCTGCCACACGTTCTTGTCCTTGCTCACGCCTATCACACCACAGCGTCGGAGCCGCCCGAACTTGCGCCAGTCGAGGTTGTGCCAGTTCATCACCCGAGTCGTGAGCTCGCTTGCAACTTGATCGAGCTGGCTCTGAGGGCTATGAGAGAGCGGTGGTACTTCGGGCTGCGATCGGCTCCTGTTCTCCGGTTCTGTCTCTTCCTCGACTGTCGGAACATCTCTGGAAGAGAGCGGTAGATGCAGGTCTCGTTCGTCAAGAGTCCAGCCATTGGCAGGTACCTCCACAGTGACGAGGCAAGTGAACGGCTGCTGTTCATTTGACCGCGATACTGTAGGAAACTCGCTGCGAACAGCGACTGATGGTGGCGGAATGGGTCTCCAGAGTGTATGCGACCGATGCGCTGAATCCAAATCAACTGACGCCGCCTTGGAGGCATCTGTGAAGTAGTCGCTTGAGTAACCGGTGCGGCCAGTCATAGTTGACTCGCGCTGCGAGCGAGACGACTCTGTACGGGTGGGACTCGTGATATCTGCAGCACCGTAGCGTCTGCTTCCTCGTCGTGATAATGGACTGCCTTGCATGAAAGAAAACTCGCGATTGGAGCTCGGCGAGGTGACTCTCGATCCAATCTGACCGTAACGCATATCATCGTTATACGGCGGCTGCCTGATGTCGATCCTCGACGGGGGTGTGCGTGGTACCTGCGTCGCTTGTTTGCCTGAGCGTCGAACATTCTCAAGGAGGAGCTCTGCAATACCACCATGGTCAGTTGGAGCGCCAATGCGGCTGCGACCGTGCCCACGTCTGCTAGCCACCCAGCTTGCGTACTTGCGCTCGCCATCGCAGACACACATGACTGTACGGGCATTCTGTCTTACCTATTGCTGCAGTGTCTTTCGACACGCTCTCATCAATGTATATGGATGCATCGCAGGCAGGACATGACCCGCCTAGTGCCTCAATGTGCGCGAGCAAGCATGCCTCATGGAAGGCGTGTTCACACTTGAGAGCGACCGGCCGCTCGTCACGTAGCGACATCTCCATTGGCATCTCGCACCCCGCACAATCCATGCCCCGAAACCGGTACTTGGGCGTACTATCATCGTCATCACCACTCCCATGGGAAGACTGTACTGGGGTATGTGAGTGCGGCTGGCTAGGCGGCGATTGCAAGCGATGGCGATGCCTTGATGACGATGTCTTGGAGCCATGATGGGAGCGGGTGCTGCGAAAAGTGTGACCGAATCCCATTCTGCTGGATTTGGACTGGTGCTCCAAGTTGAGAGAGCTGGTTGACTGCGTCTGCATGGATGAGAGGAGGGAAGACGATCTTCTGAAGCTCAGTCGACGTAGAGGCAAGAATGGTATCGACGGCGACGGTGCACTGGTGTGACTGGCTGCTGTAATCCCGTGGCCAGCATTCTGATATGCATCAGGAGTCGACCCTTCTGAAGGCAGTCCCCCGCAACGGGACAAAGGAGTTAGATTACATTGAGATGTCAGGGTAGGGCGGAACAGAGAGCCTTGATGCTACCTCGTGCCGCAGCGCACAGCCTGTATCCGCACGAGATTCACCACACATGTTTTGATATCTTTCACGCGGCGGACAGGCGAGTGAGAGATGCAAGGGCGCGCCATCTGCCCTCAAGGATGCGCAACTCACCTCTGCCTGCACGTAGCGTCCCCTCATGCCGCGACCGGTCCATCAGCCCCATAGCCGATGATGATGCTGCTTGTTCGGCAACGCATACAAGTACCCTCAGCTAGTGCCGGCGCGACATGCTGCGAGATCTGGCGGCCGAGATGCCTGTTGGAGAAGACAGCAAAAGATCCAGATGGCACAGACCGTCAGCTTTGCGCGTAGGGTGGCAAGCTCTAACAAGACTGACGATCCGTGCCACTGAAGCACCCACTTTCCCAGCAGGGGGCGGAGTGTGGAGGTCGGCGTCGGCAATGCGGCCATGCGGCCATGCTCTTCAGTCCTAACTTGGTGCAACTCCGTGCGCGCAGCATAGCACGAATCAGAATATGCGTCCGCTACTCGGCTTCACAGCTGCGCAAACCCTCAGACGGACTAGACAGGTGGTGCGGTGTTGGGTGAGACGGGCACGCTGCGGGCGACCGTTGCTGACCACCATACCGCTCCTTTGGAAGCCGTGGGTCATGGCACAAGAGCCCAACGCCTCCGGCCCTGTGAGAGGGGTGAGGATCAGAGCTCCACTCGGATGATGGATGCTAGCCCAGCTCCTCTTGCTGAGGGCCTCCTCCCTTTGAACCAGCGTCGGCGCTTCCATCCCAAGTTGAGTGGCAAATCGCAATCCAGGTTAACACACGTCGGAGAACCTGAGCCGCTTCGCGTGGCGAGCGGCGCAGACAGGTCCGCGAGAGCTGAGACTTGGTCACTGGCCGCATCGGTCCCACGCGAGAAGGACTTCTCCCGGATGCGAAAGCGACGGTGCAAGCCAGGTCGCGTCTGCGGGTCCGAGCAACCCCTGCTGATGTCGCGGCAGGGATTCAGATGCAGTGATGGTTCTCTCACACCCTGCGAAGATTGGCCTCAATGGCAGCCCATCCATGACCACTGACTTGCAGAGCGCGGTCGCCGACAGGTTCACACAGGCAGGCTTAGAGCCCGTGACGACTGCTGGTGTCGCACGCGGCGGGCGCTGTGACAGCAGCTGCACCGGCCATGACTGTGCGCAGCTGTTGTGGCTGTAAGCAGGCTGGCGGGAAGAGGGGGGCTCTCCAGCAAGCCGTCTCCCTAGGGTCTGCACCCTGCAAGCAGCTATCGAGCGAGGGCGAGTGGTTGTCGAGCGCACAGCACCCACGAGCGCCAAGGGTATCTTGCGAGACGCGTGCCAGGAGGTGACAGCGCGATTGACACAGCGCAATGCCACATCGCAGGCACTAGTAGCTCAGCGGAAACTTTTCTGCGACTACATGCCTTTACTGACGAGACTACAATTGTCCAAATATGGTAACTCTTAACGCCGCTCCGCGGAGCGCGCGCGACTCCGCGGAGGTCGGGCGGAGATAATGCAGTAATTACCCAATTCGGTCATATTCGATTCTGCGCGCGCGCGCGCGCGCAGGCAGAACACAGCACCGCACCCCTGAGTAGCTCACCCTGAATAGAGAGTGTAGCAGCGTAGCAGACCTCTTCAGCCACCAATTACACCACGATCAACGCCGCAGGCAGTCATCAGACTCTC
>JAGYHY010000003.1:0-36498 GCA_024244165.1 Ascosphaera acerosa | reverse complement strand
CTGAGCCCTGCGCTGAATCCTGCACTGCACCCTCGCGCCCTCGCACCCTCAGGCACGGGCCCTCGCCGACCAGGTGGTGCCGGCTTGGCCTGGCCTGGCCTGGCCTCGCCGACCGACCTGCAGAAGTTGAGCGCGAGGCTGGCGCACACGTGGAGGTCACGCACTGACTGACTGACCGGATGGCTTATTGAGCGTCCTCCAAACACTGCTCCTGTCCTGACTTCGCTTGGCTCGCCGCCCTGTGCCTGGCCAGCCTCGCGTGCGTGGGCGTGGGCGTGGGCGTGGGCGTGTGGAGCCTCGATTCGCGGTCCAGCACCGACCACACTTCACCGCCACGGCACACCTGCACCACCATCAAGCAACCTGTCATCCTGCACCGTCTCAGACTCCCACTGGCGCCTCATCTCATCTCATGCCGATGCCCTCTGCTCCGTCACCAGTCTAGCAGCAGCAGCAGCAGCAGCAGCAGCAGCCTTGGCGCCATGCGTATCCGGCGGAGCCTGCTCGCCGTCGGCGCCCTGCTGCTGACAGTGGCCAATGCTACCGCCAGTCTCGCGTCGCGCAACGGTACCGCGAGCGTCAGCAAGGACACCAGCAATGGCAACGCCAACAGCAGAGGCAGGGCTGACGGCCCCGAGATCACCGTCAATGAGTTCGCCTCGGAACCCCGCAACCTGTTCTACTTCGAGGACTCGGACGTGGTGCTGCTGCGCTCGCCGTCCGAGAAGCTCATCTACCGCTCTGCCGACGCGGGCAAGAGTTGGAAGGCCGCCGACGACCTCAAGAGCGCAGGCGCGGTGCCGTTCCTGCTGGTCCCGCACCCGTTCGATAACACCACCGCGTACGTGCTCGAGCGCGCCAGCAAGCGCCACTGGATCACCACCGATCGCGCGGAGACATGGCGCGCCTTCACCGTCGAGGAGGAGATCGACCTGCCGAACCTGGTCTTCCACGGCCGCGACCCCAAGCGGGTGATCCTGCAGGACGCCTGCGTCGGCCCAATCTGCCAGCCTCAGACGTACTACACCACCGACGCCTTCGAGTCGAACAAGCTGTTCATGCGCAATGCCTGGCAGTGCTTGTGGGCGGTCAGCACGCCAACTTTCGGCCTGGACTCTGGGTCAGGAAAGACAGCAGCCGACGGCGCAGACGCCATTGACGTTGACAACCGCGTGCTGTGCGTCGTGCCGGGACTCAACTCGTTCAGGGAGTCCGACAACCGAATCGTCTACTCGGACGACTTCTTCCGTGACGGCGCAGGCTCCGAGAAGGAGGTGCCGCTCAACAACGGCCGCGCCGTCAGCGGCGTGGTCTCAGTGGTCTCCGTCACGCGCTACCTGCTCGCGGCCGTCAAGTCGGTGCGTACGAACGAGCTCGCCCTCTACGTCAGCTACGACGCCACGCATTGGCATCGCGCCGAGTTCGACAACCACAAGCTCGAGGAGATGTCGTACACAGTGCTGGACTCGACCGACTACGGCGTGCAGATCAGCGTGGCAACCTCGCCAAACATCTTCAGCCCCATGGGGTCCATATTCACGTCCAACTCGAACGGGACTTACTTCACGCGCAACGCCGAGCACGTCAACAGCAACGAGCTGGGGCTGGTCGACTTCGAGAAGGTCTCTGGAATCGACGGCATCATGCTCGTGAACATCGTCAGCAACTGGCAGGAGATCGACACCAGTGTTGGCAGAAACAAGAAGCTCGTCAGCCAGATCTCGTACGATGGCGGCCGCTCCTTCAAGGACCTCCACGTTGGCAAGACAGACACCAACCTGCACCTGCACTCCGTCACCTCGCTGCACAACACCGGTCGTGTTTTCTCCAGCCCCGCCCCGGGCCTGGTCATGGGCGTCGGCAACACGGGCAAACACCTCAAGGATTACAGCGACGGCGACCTCTACGTCTCCAACGACGGGGGCCGACACTGGTGGAAGGCAATCTCCTCACCTCATAAGTACGAGTTTGGCGACCAAGGCGCGGTGCTGGTGGCAATCAAGGACGACGGCGCCGCGGACAAGCTGTCGTACTCACTCAATCACGGCAAGGACTGGGCCACGGCAGAGTTGCCGCACAAGGTCAGGGCTGTGACGCTCACCACGACACCGGACTCGACGAGCCTCAAGTTCTTGCTGGTCGGCAAATCGAAGGAGAAGGACGGTGACAAGGTGTACGTCATGGCCATTGACTTTGGCGCCATACACCTGCGCCACTGCAGCGAGAAGGACTTTGAGCGCTGGCCAGCACGGCTCAACAAGGAGGGCGAGCCGATCTGTGTGATGGGCAAGAAGCAGTTCTACCACCGTCGCAAGGCCGACGCCGAGTGCTCCGTCAACGCGGAATTCAGGGAGTCGGAGCCGGAATTTGAGCCCTGCCCCTGTGCTGAGACGGACTTCGAGTGCGACTTCAACTTCGTGAGGTCGGAGGACAGGAAGGAGTGCTTGCCTACAACGCAATCGCTGGTGCCAGAGGGGCAGTGCAAGAAGGAGGACGACAAGTTCATGGGCCCTTCGGGATGGCGACTCATTCCGGGCAACGCGTGTGAGCGCAAGGGCGGCAAGGAACTCGACAAGCCGATCGAGCGGTCTTGCAAGGACGCTGCACACGCACCCGCCGCGACAGACATCACGACTACCAAGCAGTTCTTCACCACCGATCGGCTGCCGAACTACTTCTACATCGAGCGTGGCGCGAGCAGCAGCGGTCACGACGAGACGATCCTCATGCACACCGACCAGGAAGAGGTGTGGATCTCGCACAATCACGGCAAGGACTGGCAGCAGGTTCTCAAGGGTCAAGCAATCGTACGCGTCGTGCCGCATCGCTACTTCAATGACGTGGTGTACCTCCTCACAGCCACGCGCAAGGCCTACGTGACCATCAACCGCGGGAAGACCATCACGAAGTTCGAAGCCCCCGTGCCGTTCACACGAGACCGGCGCCTCAGTCCCATGCAGTTCCATCCAACTCATCGCGACTGGGTGATGTGGATAGGTGACGCCAGCGCCAGTGACGACGATAGCTGTGGGCCCGGCACCGTCTGCTCGCACGCGTACTACTCGACCAACCGCGGCGCGGACTGGACGCTGCTCAGCAGGTACATCAAGCGATGCGACTTTATCGCCCGCGAGGGCAAGGAGCAGGTGGTCAGCGATACATTAGTCTTCTGCGAGCAGCTTGAGAACGAGGACCCGGCCTCGAAGAAGCTACAGCTGATCTCCAGTGATGACTGGTTCGCACACAAGACGGTGCATTTTGAGAACATCATGGACTTTGCGACCATGGACGAGTTTATCGTTGTTGCGGAGCGTGCAGGCGACGACTCCCTGAAGGTCGATGCCAGCGTGGACGGCGATACATTCGCGGAGGCAAAATTCCCGTTCGACTTCAATCCGGGCTTCCAGTCCGCGTACACCGTGCTTGACAGCTCTACGCACGCCGTGATGCTGCATGTCACGGTCAACAGCGAGCCTGGACGCGAGTACGGAAGCATCCTGAAGAGCAACAGCAATGGCACGTCCTACGTGCTCTCGTTGGAGGGGGTAAACAGGGATAAGAACGGCTACGTTGATTTCGAGCGGATGCTGAGCCTCGAAGGGGTGGCACTTGCGAATGTGGTCGGCAATCTAGAGGAGGTGGAAAAGAAGAAAGCCAAGAAGACGCTGCAGACTGTGATTACGCACAACGATGGTGCCGAGTGGTCGTACCTGGCACCACCGGAGAAGGACTCGGAGGGTCGCGCTTGGCCCTGCAAGCCGAAGAGAGGTAAGAACGGCCTCGTGACGGGCGATTGCGCACTACATCTGCATGCTTTCACGGAGGACAAGGACTTCCGCGACACGTACTCGTCGGAGTCAGCGATTGGCTTGCTCATCGCACTGGGCAATGTAGGGGAGTCGCTCGGTCTGCGCAGCGAAGCGAACACGTTCCTCTCGCGCGACGGCGGGATTACATGGCGCGAGATCAAGAAAGGTGTGTACGCCTGGGAATTTGGTGACCAGGGCTCGATTCTTGCGCTCGTACCGGAGGGCAAGCCGACGCGTACGCTGTCGTACTCGCTTGACGAGGGCGACACCTGGCGCGAGCACCAGTTCAGCGAGGTGGAGATGCAAATCGATGACATCTCCACAGTGCCGTCAGACAACTCGCGCAATCTGATGCTGTGGGGCAAGGAGGTGGGCGGTGGTGCGAAGCCCGGGTTTGCGACCGTCAACGTCGACTTCTCCGGCCTAGCGGAACGGCGCAATAAGTGCAACTTTACAGAGGACGATCCGGAAGGTGGCGACTACTACTTGTGGGAGCCGAGCCACCCGCTGCAAAAGGACAACTGCCTATTCGGCCACGTGTCGCAGTACCATCGCAAGAAGCCGGAGGTGCAGTGCTACAACGACGAGGCGGCGGTGCAGCACCTGTCGCACGTGCAGCGCAACTGCGAGTGCACGCGCCAGGACTACGAGTGCGACTACAACTTTGCGCGGCAGCCGGGCGGCAGCTGTGCTCTGGTGCCAGGCCTGCAGCCCAAGGATCCAATGGAGGTATGCACGGCGGACCCGGATGCGGTGGAGTGGTTCGAGCCGACGGGCTACCGGCGCATACCTCTCTCAACCTGCGTCGGCGGTTTGCAGCTCGACCGGATCTCTGCGCACCCGTGTCCGCACAAGGAGGAGGAGTTCGAGAAGAAGCATCCCGGCATCAGCGGCGTCGGCCTGTTCTTCGCAATTACCATACCTGTGACCGTTGCCGTAGCGGTCGGGTACTACGTGTACTCGCGCTGGGACGGCAAGTTTGGGCACATCAGATTGGGCGAGACGCCGTCGTCGTCGTCGTTGTCGTCGTCGCCGTCATTCGCCGCATCGTGGGCGGAGGGGCTGCGCGGCGGCCTCGGCGGCCTGTTCGCCAGCGACTCGCCGCTCGTGCGTGGCTGCGTGACCGCCGTGGCGGCGGTTGTGGCGGTCGTCAGTGCCGTGCCGTTCGTGGTGACGGGTGTCTGGCGCAGCCTGCGGAGCAAGTTCCACAGGGGCAGGGCTGGCGGCGGCGGTGGTGGCCGTGGCGGCGGGATCATAGGACTCGGCCGCGGCAGGCAACGACCGTACGCCTCACGTGGGGCCTTTGCGGCCCGAAGGGGCGACTATATGGGCGTTGCGGAAGACGAGGACGAGCTGCTGGGCCCAGATGAGTTCGACGACGATGACGACGAGGATGGCCTTGGCGCGGGGTTGGGCGTGGACGCGGGCGCGACACCAGGCGACACAGAGCTGGAGGCGGGGTCTGGGCCTGGGCCTGGGCATGCGCGGTCTTAGATGGAGCGAAGGGAGGGAGGGCGAGCACCAGACGGAATTGTGCGACTCATGGAGGCCATGCAGGGACCATACGTCGCGGCGAGGCACAAGGCATCGGCATCCATAGCGGCATTCCTCCCAGCACTGGCGTGCCTTGCATCTCAGCTCATTCTCAATCAGCATCACTTGCATGGCAGCCATGCGGCGGGCCATGCTCCTAGTACATCCCATCTCGCTCCCGCATGCACGTACATAGCTCGCAGCTCCTCGCCGTCGTCGTCGCCCTGAGACAGGTGTTTGCTCCTGTCAGCATGGCGGCATGCTGCTGCGGTGCGCCAGCGAAGACCAAGACAAGCCGACCATGTCTGCCAGTCATCAGCCGTCAGCCGTCACAGATCCTCATGGCGAAGCCGTCAGCCGTCACAGATCCTCATAGCGACAGCGAACACGAGGACGAGGACGGCTTGCTGATGATCGCCATGGCGAGCCAGGGGCGGCGGCAGGGTCCAGGCCTACGGGCCGCCGCACCGCGTCGCCGGCTCAGGGGTGCGTCAACAGTCCCGCCGTCCATGGGTGAGCGAGCAATTGCTGGTGGGTGAACGAACTTCTGCACGCACGCACGCACGCGGCTCAAGCTGACGCCGGTCGCATGCTCTGGCCCTGCGCATGGCCACTCCCGGGCTGCTGCGAAGCAGAGCCTGGCATGGCCGTGTGCATGCTGGCTACTCAGCAGATGTGACCCGGCTTCACCAGACAGCACCGCCGTCGCCGCGCCCAGCACCACTGCTACGGGCTCTCGCAGCGACCGGGACGCTGCAGCTGCCAACACCATCAATGACAGAGCTGTCACGGCTCCTGCACCGCTGCCCGAATCTCGCGCGCGCCTCGCCCGTCACGAAAATGTCCCGCAGCAACGACGCGCGCAGCCGCAAGCACCCGCTCACTCGCAGTCGCTGTCGCAGTCGATGTCGCAGTCGCAATCGCACTCGCACTCGCGGTCGCACGCCCGCGCTGCGGCCCTGCTCCAGGTCTTCCAGAGTGCTCACCCTCAGCCGCTGCGCAGCGCAGGCGTGACGGCGCAGCCAGCAGCACGTCTGGGTGCGACTAGGGGTGCGGGCTTGAGCGCGAGCGACACTATGCCAGGCGGTCGTCAGGAGCATCAGCAGGATTCCAAGCAGCCGAAGAAGCCGACTCAGCACGCCGCCAGCGTCGCGACTGCGCCGAATCTCACCGTCTCACTCCCAGCACGCTCTCCAAGCGGCGCAGCACGCCTGCCTCGTGACAGCTCTCGCTCGCCATCGGTCCCATCACATGGATGCAAGCGCCACGAATCGAAGGCTGCGAAACGGGCACGGGTAGACCGTGAGTCAGCCACATTCTCAAACCTCTCGAAGTCGAGGAAGATCGGCCCCTCAGCAAATGCGCAGCCAAGTACGAGCACACGCACCAGCACTAGCGCCAGCACTAGCAGCTCCAGCACCGGCACGAGGAGGAAAGCACGCGTACGACCACGTACAGCAGAGCATCTGTCACCACCCTCATCGGCCGCTGCTGCCCCAGCATTCTACATTGATCCAGCCCGGGCAGTCCCACCCACACCGCGCAAGCGTCATCCGGATTACCGTGCTCCGACACGCGACTTCAGCATCGTCGTGCCACCCCGCAAACTGCCCCAACATCATGGCCTCTCCGCATTCTTTACCGTTGATGACGACGAAGAGCTTCTACAAGAGGCGCTATATCCGCGAGCCAGGGAGACTATTGATCGGGAGGGTGCAGCACGTGAGCGCGCGCGATGGCCCTTGTGGTTCCCACCGCCGGTGGTAGTCACGGAGGTTACAGATGGGCAGACTGATGCTCACCAAGGGACTGGCGCGAGCGCTACCAACAGGCCATCAGATGATCGTGCCAGAACGGCGACCGGGGACAGTGTCGCCCATGAGCGAGATAACTCAAGCTCTGGTAGTGATGCAGATCCTGACGGTGATTACCACGGGTGTATGGGCGACTTGACTTGACGCAACTATGACCTGATTGCTAATTACACCGGCCCTCGCCTGCGCACAACCCGGCCTTCAAAATGAGTAGGGCCAACTCTTCGCACTCTGAGTGGCTTAGTCGCCAACAACTCCCAACGGCTGTCGTTCTCGCCTGAAAACATCTGCTCAGTCCAGCTCAATGACCTGCGCCATCTGTGAAGGCGACAGGGCAGACGCCCTAAGCGGTGTTGAAGACGGCGTGACCCACTCACTCTTGGGTCTCCCTGGAGTCGTACTTTGACTTCCGCCTCCGTGTGAAGCCATTGTCTCCGGTCGAGCTGGAGACTGGCCGGCATTGCCTCGCGCCCGAGGGCTCAGCGGACCGCGCTGGGGCGTCGCAAGCATGGGCGTGGCGTCACCAGACGGAGCAGTCACTGCGGTGGACATGCGTGCCGGAGTCCGAGGCTGCGGCTGGGGTTGCGATCTATGCGACTGAGACGACGGTGGTACCGCATGGCCTGACTCAGGCGTTGGACGTGACTGTTCCTCAGTTTGCCCTTCCGCCTGTGCCTGCGCTTGCTTTGCCATTTCAGGCTGCTCTTCCTCTGGAAAATCTGGCATGAGGACCTGGATGCGAGACCGCAAGAAGTCAAGCTCCTGTCGGTGCAGCACGAGGGTGGTCTCCAGCGTTTTGACGCGCGCTGCTAGCTCACTGCCAGCCGCCCTGACGCTGTGGCTCTCACTGTCACTGGCAAGTGCGGACTCATGACCAGGCGAGATCGCCTCCGCTTGCAACATGCCCGGGCGACGTGCATCCCGGCTATTGTCAGAAGCCGTGGGATGCGTAGTACCGGCCTGTGCGTTGTCGTCGGCCTCAGGAACGAAAAGGTCATCGTCAATCGTGCGCGCGCATGCCGACTCCTGGCAATGATGCCTTTTTGGGCCTGAGCTAGCAGCCGGTCTCGCATCACTGGCCGCAAGCCTTGCTCCGACTGCTTGACACATCGCGGGTACAGAATCATAGATTGCGCTGCTGGTGGCACGTTCAGTACCACTGCCGCGGTCGGGGGCCTGCGACCCATGCTCAGTCGACGATTGGCTTCGAGCAAGGAGTCTTGTCGGCGGACGATGAACTGTCACCTGGTTCGTGTCCTCCACCTCCGGCGTTGGCGCTGGGGCGGGTGGCACGACATCGAGCCCTTCTGTGGCTGTGCCTCTGTCCGCGCTGGTGCCGCTCTGATCGCCGTCATCCAATCGGCGACGCTTGAGTCCGCCACTCTCCATCTGTGACTGCCGGTATTGCCCGTCTTGTCCGTCCTCTGACTGGTCAGCTTGAACACGAGCGTGCTGCGGCTCTCCGTCACGGTTGCCCGCCAGCCTCGTGTGACTGGCAGTGGGCGAGACAGCGTCGCTGCTGGTCTCGCCTGCGCCGCCGCATGCGTTGCACCGACCCTCGCCAGACGCCATCTTTTCGCCAACCACGTTGCCGCGAATCCTCGCGTCGATACTCGCCGCCACTGTCAGAGGCAGGTGCGCGCAGTCGCTCGCCTTTATTCCAGTGAGGTCTAGCAAGGCCTCATCGAGGTCCAGGAGGCCCAACTCGACGAGCCCCAGGCATTGCATCGCGAGGATCCCGAGCTCCATCCGGTTGTCGAGGCGCCATTGCTCCAGTGCTGCGATCACCGCAACGTCCAATCCGCCGTTGCGTCCAGACTGCGCCGTCAGCGCTACGATGAGCTCTTCCCACTGGTTCGTGGTCAGGCGGAAGCCGACTGCCAGGCCGTTCCTGATCAGCGCATCGAGATGCGCGGACATGGTGGTTGCGCGGGATGTTGGATGATGCTCGAGGTGGCAAGATGGCAGCTGAAGTCGATTCCACCAGGTGTCAACTCAAGCGAGTCAGCTGCGCAGTGTTTGAACCGCGCCGTGGTGAACGTTCCGCTTGACCACCTCTAGCGGTCAGGTGTAAGCCTGTCAATCAGCACCGCTACGGTGGTGAGACCGCTTCCTAGCACAGTCTCAACACAACAACGTCTGCCGAACGCAGGATGCAGCCGGAGCAAACATCGCTGCGAGGTTGAGCAGACGCCGCAGCGACAACAACAGCCATGTGGCTGGAGCTTTGCGATGGCTTGAATCGCGTCAGCATCGGCAGCGCGCCGCATCAGCAAGGTACCGGTTTGCCACGCACGGCATCAGGTCAGCTATCGAGAGCTGGTGGCATAGCGACAGGTGAGGCATTGACGGACTGTTGTGACGGAGTGGAGGCAGTGCCTACATGCCACCCACAGGGGCACAGGACATGATAGCGACGCAAGACAGTGCCCACGGCTGCTGCAATGCTTGTGGATGCCGAAGTGCGGCTGCGACTCCTGGCTGCGATTAGCGCGGAGCGGGTGCAGGATGGTAGTATCTACAATTCATAAGGTCAAGCACCTCTGCTTCTCATCGAACACGCAGTACAGTGCCACTCATGAGGCCCAGCGTCTCATGCGCCAACTCTCGGCAGTAGTGGGCCATGCGCCCGTCTCGTCCATGCGTCGGCCACGCGAGCCGCAAGGCGCAAGTGGCAATCGTAGTTTGTCCGTCGCATCGCCCTCATCGGCGGCAATGACTGTGACCATCAGGATCTGCAACCGCCGCAGCCGCTGGCTGGGTCAGGGCCATCATCACCCAAGTTGCCGGCCATGCGTCTGCCAGCCTGACTCAGGGGCGGGCGGGAACACGAGGCTCCAGGGCTGGCGTTGGAATACCTGGCGAGCGAGAGACGCAGGCATGAGACGAGTGATGCCAGCCCCCGATCGCCCGCCCAGCATAGCGCTTCCATCTGCTTGCTGGCTGCCTGGTGGCACAGCAGCCATGTCCTCCCTGGCAGGCCATGGCATGGCCAGCCAACCGCGCACATCACCAGCGTCCCGCTTGATCGCCGGGCCACGCCAGGGACGAGTGGATTCGGGTTCCTGAAGCCGGCTCTGCCGCGCCATCGCAGTCGCAAGCTGGCTGCCGGATTGCCATCTGAGTCGCGCGCGCGTGCCGGTGCCAGTGCTATGCTGTGCTGCGATGAGCTCAGGCTCAGGCCCCAGCGCCTGCGCTCAGCCAGCAACTTCTCAATACGGGCTGCAATAGGGTGCGCGCACAGCCGTGGCGAGGGCGTGACCGGCGCCCCATGGCTGATCTGGCAGCCGACAGACACCATCTGATGCCAGGCACGGATGGACTCGACACCAGTTACAGTTGGCAGCTCCCGTCAGCAGCAATCGCGCAAGCATGCCGACGACATCAGCGGCGGATGAGCCTGGGGCACGAGACGGCGCGGCTTGTGAGCATGGCCGGGACACCAGTCACTGCGCGCAGCATCCATCGGTACCGGCATCAAAGTACGAGACCGCCTTCGCAGGCGGCATAGCCGGCCTGGTGTCTCGCTTCGTCATTGCGCCGCTGGACGTCGTCAAGATCCGCCTCCAACTGCAGACGCATGCGGCCCTGCCCACGCAAGAGTCAAGGCAGCTGGCCGGCGGCTACAACTCACGCGTTTGGCACACGGTGCGATCGCTGGTGCGCGAGGAGGGCGTGCGCAGCCTTTGGAAGGGCAATCTCAGCGCGGAGCTCATGTACGTGGGCTATGGGACTGTCCAGTTCGGCACATATGCTACTCTACACCAGTTCCTGGCCGACAAGCTGGGGAAGGACGCCATCCTAAGCAACAACGACGGCACCATCGCCGCGAGGGCGAGACGCACAGGTGTCAAGGGGATCGAGTCGTTCCTTGCGGGGGCGGTGTCAGGTGGCGTGGCTACACTATCGACCTATCCCTTCGACCTGCTGCGCACGCGCTTCGCTGCGCAGGGGACCAGGAAGGTGTATCATTCGTTGCTGAGCGCCTTCAGGACGATACATCGCGATGAAGGGCTCAGCGGGTTCTTTCGAGGCTCGTGCGCGGCCGTCGCACAGATCAGTCTCAACATGGGCACCTTCTTCTCTTGTTATGAGATTGCACGCCCGCTCGTCTCTCAATTACCAGGTCTCGCCTTTAAAACCGTCCCGCGAGCCGCGCATACTGAGCAGGAGGAGCTGAAGGGTTGGTCGCCGTTCTCCTCGGCAGACGCCCTGGCCGGCTCTATCGCGTCCATTACCGCCAAGACCCTGGTGTTCCCTCTCGACACGGTGCGCAAGCGATTGCAGGTCCAAGGGCCAACTCGCACGCGCTACGTTCCCGGTGACAAGATGCCCGAGTACGCCGGCGTCGTCAGGACAGCAGCCAAAATCGTTCGCGAGCAGGGTGTCCGCCAGCTGTACCAGGGGCTGGGCATCACCCTTGTAAAGGCTGCACCTGCCAGTGCGGTGACCATGTGGGTGTATGAGGGTGTCCTGCGTGAGGTGCGGGGGCTGGAGGTGACCAGCACAGACGATGCCGCTGGTGGTGTGAGCTGAAGTCAAGTCAGGCGATGAGACAGCGATGATAGCGGGGACTCGCAGCCCGGCAGGGTCGCTCAGTCCAGCCCGCTCGCGATATACTCCTCGACGTCGACGCCGACAGACTTGCTGATCTCAATAATCCACTCATACGCACCCATTCCACTAACACCTCTGCCCATTCGGTTTCCACCGGCGACGCCCGCGTGCAACATCCACTTCTCACCCGGCCCGGCGTCATCGGATGAGGCAGAGGCCGGGACCAGCAGTCGCAGGCGCTGCAACGTTGCGAGCTCGGGAATCACAGTGTCGGAGAGCGACTTGATGGAGGAGAGGGTGTGTGAGTGTGACTTGGAGGAGTTGGCCAGCACGGCATGGAAAATGGCGAGGAGGCGCTCGAGAGTGAACGGGCGCGCCTGAATGACCCCTGGGACTGAGGAGGCCGCGGAAGAGGAGAAAAGACCAGACTTGATGGTTGACTTGGTGATGCGCGATGGTGTGACCGCCGCTGCGGCCCCTGAGGCGGTCTTGCGGCGTTTTCCACTCGGTGTGGCGGTCGGATCGTCCAGGTCAAAGTCCGGGTCGTCGCCTCCAGTTGCGGGGCGGCCCGAGCGAGAAGGGGTCGCAGGCAGTTTCACCCGACGTCTGTTGATACCCCGCCTTGATTTGGAATGCGCGGCGTAACGCGAGAAAAAGACCATGTCGAGGCGCGGAGGTATATGCGCGGCAAGGAACGCTGACGCAAGGAGGACCGTTGCGATGTATGGGAATTTGGGGAAGTCAGATGCGGAAGCGGGTGCGGGGGTGTTGACAATTGTAGGGGCCAGTGCCCTCTTAGAGGTTGTCACCACGCTGCTAAGCGACGTGTCCTCCTGGTGAGGGTCTTGCGATATCTTCGCCTCGCCGTCACCAATAATACGATGTACCAGTAGCGATTCTGCATCTCTCAGCAGTGCCCGGCTGCGGATGATCAAGCGCGAGAGGTCCCAGTCCAGTGGCGAGTACTCGTCATCGACTGCAAAGCCAGGCGGCCGAACTTTGTCCAAGATGGGTGCGATGAAGCGAGGCCATAGTTTGGCCACTACTGCTGCGAAGACGGGGAGCGTGCTGCCCGTCGGCCCAATCAGGGCATCATGCACAAGCGGCAGGAATGAGGTGTGTAGTTCCGCGGCTTGCTGATGTGTGAAGCCGAGTTCGACGAGCGAAGACAGCCCGAAGACAGGCGACTGGCCTGTATTGCGGTGTGCTAAGACCCTGACGCTCTCTTCTCGCGAATAGGGCGGAAAGTAGACGTGAGGCACACCGGGGATCTGCAGAGCGTATGGCCGGGGCGGCCTACGGAGGACATGAACGATGGACAAGTCTGCAACTGTCTCGGCTAATCGTGCGAGTCCAGGCAGAAGCAAACGCCCGCGCTCTCGCAGGTCGTCAACGCCATCAAGGACTAAGATGAATTTCGTGCGAACTGACAGCACAGGTGTCTCTGTCTTCGTCGCTGTGCCGTGATTCTCCTGGTTGAACTCGTGGCTGGCCGTGAGAATGGTGCGTAGCACGTCAGGGAGCTGGCTGATGTGATCACAATGGGCACCAGCTTGCAAGCGGCTGGCCCAATCGTCGACAACCGACGCCGACTGATGATCTGCAAGCTCTCGCAACGCTGCTAGCGTGCTCGACACGATTTTGACGAAGAGATGGCGGGTAGTGATGCACTCTGAGCAGTTGACGATTGCATGAGCAATCAGTGGCGACGACGCCTTTTGCGTAGCTGTCCGCCGAGTGCCTGCTGTGCGCTGGCCTGCATCCTTGCCACGAGTCACTGGCAGTTGTTCAGAACGCGATGTGACCCCTCCGGCGATGCGACTGTGACCAAGGAGGCTCCTCAGTATCGTCGACTTGCCGGTGGCCTCGGGCCCATGAACGATGACATTGGATGGCGAAGGCGATGGACTCTGCTCGTGTTCACCTTGTCAGCTTCATCATGTCTGTCATGCGCCGATAATCAGCTACTCAGCCGACTGATGCCAGCAACAAATGCACGCGGGGAACGGCGCACACATAGAAGTTGAGCCAGGACGTCGACCTGGGCTTCACGGCACGGCCATTGCGAGTTGACGAGCTCCGCGATGCGCCGAGCTGAGGGTGCCATGAGCGTATCGCCCCACCGTTGTCGTCGCTTGAGACTGTCTTACTTACCCAGCGCATGCCAGGCAGCCCTTCGATGCCCCAATGCCTCCCGGCCTGGCAGCTCCAACATGTCTGCCCCTCGCCCTCCCCGATGGACTGACGTTGACTTTGTTGGCTGCCTGAGGTGTTGACGGCAACTGACGTCACACGCACGTGACTGCCCCTGAATCGACCCATTGACTCAGTACGCCCCACTCCGCCCTGCTGCTGTAGAATGTGACGACGACGAGCCGTCATCGGAGCCTCATCTGAACGAGGCCCAGCTGTGTGAAGACTCATGCTGGACAGCTGTGCCGTGTGGGATATTTCAGAGCTTACTGAGAGAAGTGCACCTGACTAGATTGTACATTGCTGCTAGCTCAACCTACTTGCCCACCATGATCACCACCGTCTCGCCCGCCGAGAACGACAAGATTCTCGCTCAGCCGTACCCCGCCAAGGCACATGCCAAGAAGGTTGCCCTGAGACTGAAGGCGGATGGCTGCGACAGCGACGGCATCATCTACCTGGAAGGGCAGACGACGCAGATGATCGAGGATAACGACGAGGCGATGCACTTCAGGTGAGCCAGCAGCACGCCATGCTCCTCTAACCATGAGACATTGGCCCGTCATGGTGCGTACCAGACAGCTGACCCCTTCGTGCCATTGGCGGCGATTGTAGGCAACGACGGAACTTCTTCTACCTGACAGGCTGCGACCTGCCCGACTGCGCTGTGGTGTACGAGGTTGCAGCGGACAAACTCACCCTGTTCATCCCGCCCGTCGACCCAGAGTCAGTCATCTGGGCGGGCCTGCCCCTGTCGCCGGCGGACGCACTGAAGAAGTACAACGTCGACGCCTGCCTCACTACCGACCAGATTGGATCTACATTGGCTGCGATCGCCGCCCGTACGCCCGGTCTCACGGTGTATACCACCGATGAGCACGTCTCCTCGGCCGCCAACTCCGCGACCCTGACGAAGCTCTTCACCGCGCGCGACGGCGCGACGCACCTACGCTATGCGATTGAGGAGTCCCGCGTCGTCAAGGACGAGTACGAGATTGCGATGCTGCGGCGCACGAACGCGGTGACCAGCCATGCACACGAGTCCGTGTGGCGGGTGGCTCGACACGCCGCGAACGAGCAGGAGATGGAGGCCGTCTTCGTCGGCCTATGCATGTCCCGCGGCTGCAAGGAGATGTCCTACCACCCCATCACCGCCAGCGGCTGCAACGCCGCCACCCTGCACTACGTCCGCAACGACGAGGACACCGCGCAGCGCCTCAACGTCCTCATGGACTCGGGCGCCGAGTACAAGACCTACTGCGCCGACATCACGCGCACCTTCCCCCTGAACGGCAAATTCACCCGCGAGTCGCGGGAGATCTATGACATCGTGCTCAACATGGTCAACGCGTGCTTCGGTGTGATCAAGGCTGGCGTCCATTGGGACGACGTCCATGCGCTGGCGCATAAGGTTGCCATCAAGGGGCTACTGCAGCTGGGGATCTTGAAGGGCGCGACCGAGGAGGAGCTCTTCCAGAAGAGGATCAGCGTGCCCTTCTTTCCTCATGGACTGGGCCATTACCTTGGCATGGACACGCATGACGTTGGTGGGCATGCAAACTATGAAGACCCGGACCCCATGTTCAGGTACCTGCGGTGCCGGCTACCGCTGCCGGTGAATGCCGTCATCACAGTTGAGCCGGGAGTATGCATCTCTCGCCCTTCCCTGCCTTGCTACGCTTATCAAAATGGCGCGTGTACTGACGTCTACTCCAGGTCTACTTCTGCCGCTATCAGATTCAGCCGTACCTGGACAACCCCGAGACCGCACAGTACATCGACACGAACGTTCTGGAAAGGTACTGGGCCGTCGGCGGTGTCCGATTGGAGGATGACATCGTCGTCAAGGAAAATGGGTTCGAGAACCTGACGACAGCGCCTAATGATCCCGAGGTCATTGAGAAGATCGTCACTGAGGGGAATCAGTACAAGAATGTCGACAGCGCAATCATGGGCGGCTGTGTCGACGCGCAATGAATCACGGTCCTTCCCACCATCTGGGTATTTGAGCAACGAAAATATCATGATGCATGTTGGCACACTCCAAAAATATACATGCTTCCTCACGACACAGTCGCAGATCCATCGTGATCAGCAGGTGAGTTGCAGTACTCATCAGAGGTACTTCTTTGGCGCGGAGTCTCGTCGTTTCTTGTAGTACGTGTACGCTGCGAAGAGAGCGACTTGCACAGCGACAATGACGACGGCGAGTATGCCAACCGTGGGTGCCGAGCTCATGATCTCTAGTGCCGCCAGTTAGTCACCTGCCGCTGGCACAATATTACGACTCGTCGAAGGGGACTCACTATTTGACGTATCATGCAAGCTGTCAACAACCCCTTTGTGGCTCTCTCGCACTGAGTGCATGAGCTTCTCAATTTGCGGGTGCACAGTCGATTGCTGCTTCTCGGTTTCTTTGACCAAGAACTCGACCATGCGGTCTATCTTCTGCAGTTTCTGATCAATCGCCGCGAGCTGACTGGCGGAGGGGAGCGTGCGGGTGAGATCCTCCTTCTGATTCGCAAGCAAACCCCTCAGGCCGATAATGTCGCTGGAGAGCTTGTCGCGAGTCTGTGCCAGAGATGCCTCTAGCCCCGCGAGGCGCGAGTCGATGGCAGGCAGCTGCTCCTGCTGCTGTTGGTTAGGCTCACTGCGAGCTTGCATCGGCCGTTGCTGGCTCTCGTAGGGTCGCCACGACTGTCCGGCCTGCGGCTGTGGTTGTTGCTGCTGCTGTTGTTGTTGTTGTTGCTGGCTCTGACCGTCCGCAGTGGTGGTAGCGAACTTGAACACCTCAAAGGAGTCAGGCACGTCAGCGGACGCCGCGCTGACGCCAAAGGTGTAGCCTGCTGGCAGCTGAATGTGCGGAGAGGCAAAGCACCATTGCCCGTCGATGTGGACTGACAGGCCCGCAGAGCTGTGCTTGAGCTGAACCTGCGAGGGCCGTCCGAGGTTGCGATAAGGGTATTCGCAGTGGCCGAACGCCAGGCTGTCGACGCTGGCGTGAGTGGAATATTGCGTCGATCCGTCATTGAGAAAGCCCCTGACGCTTCCAGACTAGTGAGGTCAATCAGCGGGAGAGATCGCTCAGTCAGTCTGTGAATGCAACTGGAGAAGCTGACGGTTGGCGAAGGGCTTGCCAGGCAGGCACATGACATACCTTTCCGCCATGGACGTCGAACACTAGCGAGAAGCCGTCCCATTGTCCAATGGAGTAGATGCTGTTCGATCCGACCTTGCTCTTGTCTGCGACATACCACAGCTGCAGGCTACCCGCGCCTCGCTCGACATCGCCGCTCGCGCGGAACTCGAAGTCCACGGTCCAATCTGATGATGGGGCGCTGGAGATGATAGGTAGGTCAGTCAACGCCCTCGAAGTGGCTGAGCAACCCGAGACTCTGAATCACCAATGCGTCGTCTGCGGGTCTAATAGACTTGAACTCGACGTACGCTTCTTCTGTCCATATGGCTCCTCGTCGTCCACCAGGGTACGGCGGCGTCAGTACGACGCGGTCTGCAAGCTGCGATCCAGATACGACGTTCTTGTCAGATCACAGATCATTGACAGACTGGCCCGTCCAGCTCAAAGGTGCCGTTATCGGAGTCGCAAGCATACAATCTGTGGCAAGAAGCCTTCGCCGACCGTGTACCATCCGGGGAGCCGTGAGTTCTCTGTAGAAATCCTATGCGAAGAGACATAATCAGTGTTTGCCGTTACAATAGCATGAGTTGCTCGTCGCTTGAGTCGCATCGGGGATGAGCTCACTTTTGATTCTGGCTGAAACCGAAGCTATGCTGCAGCAGGCCTGCCTGCGCAGTTGGAGTAATCACGGCCAGCCATGCTAAGATGCCAGCGCTGATACCGATCCTCGCGCCGCCGTTGCCTTTGCCTCTGCGGGCATTCCTGACTCGTGCAGCCATTCCGATCGATGCGTCTGCCTGATGCCCTGTCGCTGCCGTCGCCCGTCGCTGTCAACGATACCGATGTTGGTGATCGTAGAGCGCTCCGCCTTTGTTTCGATGCTGACCGCGCCACGGCGATGCGCTGGGTATGAGCACGTTGAGCGCCACCAGGGATTGCGGCAGCGTCCTGACAACAGCGCGCCGGCTCAATGCGATGCGATGCGATGTGATGCGCGGTGCCGACGGCCCTGGTGATGAACGGCTGAGGTCAGGCTGAGGGCAAGGTACAGGTCCGGGACCAAGCTCGACAACCTGACGAAGGGTCCGGCCACGCACCCAAGGATCTTGCGCCTGAGGACCTGCGGCAGAGCGTCGCCCGCTCAGGAGTTGTAACTGCAGCCCGGACACGGACGCTGGAGCGGGGCTGGAGTGGGGTGGGCAGGAGGGGGTAAGAGATGTGCTGTCTGCGACGGTTGGCTTTGAGACTGGACTCCTGAGCGCAGCTTGAGGAGGAGATAGCATCGAGTCGGGCGATGCCGCACTCCAATTGACTACGCTGCGCGCGTGGGACTGGAACCAGGGCATGCTTGCACGATCGGAAAGGATGCAACAAACCGAAGCAATGGAGGAGGCTGCCTTATGACAGCGATGTTGGGCATGGCTTGACCTTGCCTTGCCTTGACCGGCTCAGTCCAGTGGCCTGACCATTCATCGTGATTGCAGGCCATGGCATGGCAGCAGGCAGTCGTGATATTGGCGACAAATGCGCCGACCAACACCGCGGTCCTGCAGGGTTTTCCCTCCATCTGCACGGCATCAGCGCCTCCGAATGTCAACTACATGCGCGGCGTCTCGGATGGTGGCAAGAGTCAGCTGTTGTTGGTATGCCGCGCTCTGCTCATCACCAGCTGCGAATGTTGACACCATCGCGGCGTGTATAGGACTATGTATATGTATACGTTGTATATGCTAGTCATAGGGCCGCTGAGTGATACACAGCCCTGAGAAGTACATTGAGATGGGCACCATGGCAGGACAAATGGCACTGAGAGGCCGCGTATGCGTGCGCCGTGCCCCTCCTGCAGCAGACGAAGAAACCCCCAGCCTAATGCTGATCCTTGGCGGACTGCCTCACGATCTCTGACCAGGTCGTCTCGTCAGTAGGCGCACCCAACCCTCTTCCGTCGTAGGCCCTCCATCTTCCCTGGAGGTCGTCGTCGCCAGACCTCCTGCCCACGGATCGCGTCCACGTCGTGGCGTCATACGAGTCAATCGATAGAGCTGCGTCTCGCGGGCGGAACAGTACTGAGTGACCCATGTGCTGGGCCGCTCGTCCTGCTGGAGAGGCGGCGGAGTCCGTCTTCTTCAGACTGCTCGAGCGAGGCGGGATAGGTTGTGGTGCAGACGGAGTGGGCGAAGGCCCTGAAGCGGCGATGTGGCTCGCCTTTGAGGATGACGAAGGGGAAGAGAAAGAGGAGGAGCACGACGATGACACCGGGTGGCTGGCATGTGGATTGTGAGCAGCGCCTCTGCTGATGTCGGACGCGTTGCTCGATGACAGCGATCTTGAGGTACGGTCATGGCGCGCGAATGGATTGGGGATACTAGGGCTCGTCTTGGGCCGGTGTCGCTCTTGGAATGATGTCGAGGGCGCCTGCTGCGATGACTGCTTGTCAGTCACCATGCCCTGCTGCTTGTTTCCGAATCGCATGAAGGTCGGCGTGTAGAATCGGCGGCTGGCAGCCTGCTCGGTCTCGTGGCCCCCCTCCGCGTTAGCGGAGTTGTCTTGCGACTTGCGCTTATGGAAGCAGTGCAAGCACGCAAGGAATGACAATGCGAGTATGGCGCCGACGAGCAGACCCAGGCCGAACCCTAGTCCAACGGCTTTGGCGGAGTAACCGTCGTCGTGCCTCCTCTCGCCCTGTCGTCCGTCGTCTGCCTCCTCGGGATGCATTGCTTGGCCTGTGGAGGCAGTGCCCTCGGGTCCGCCCGTTTGGGTTGCTACAGACTGTCCGGATGTTGTCGCCGCGGTGTCATGACCGGTAGGCTTAGTATCGACGGAGGTCACAGTGGTCAAGGTTGAGTAACTTGTCGAGGCAGTCATGGTGGTTGAGGTGGCAGAGTCAGGAGCGGTGCCGGTAGACACAATCATCCGGCACTCGCCCTGCTCAGTACACTCATATCCGTGTGGACAGCATGCTGCATCACATCTGGGCAGATCGTCGTGTAGCCGCGTCGTCTTGATGACTGACTCCGGGAAAGCGGTGGCGTTCTGCAGGTCAACATCGCAGCTGATCAGCTTGATGGTCGAGCAGTCGCGGCCGCGGGGGCAACAGACTAGCGTGCTCCCGTGATCCGCAGAGACGCAGGTCGTGTCGGATGGGCAGCAGAAGTCGCCGAGGGCTTGGGGTCCGGCTGCTGCGGCCGGTCCGAGTGACGTTGAAGGCGTGGCGGAGGAGCATCGCTGGTAGCCAGGTATAGGGCAAGTCCCGGAGCTGAACGACGGCGCCGCGGTGGTCAGGGGAGAGGCATACACGGCGATGGACTGCGCTGTGATGACGCCAACGCACGCGACCAGAATTGCTCTTGCAGAGAGTGCTCCCATGATGGACGGTTGAGACGCAGCGTGCAGCCCCAGTGTGTCTTTCTTCAGAAATCTTTGGCCATGTCCTAGCCAGCCTGCCGATCGTGAAGTTCCATGAGACAGCGAGGCCGACAGATATATGACATGCCGTCGCCTGTCACCGAGCGGATGCCCTGGCAGGACGGTGAAGGGGCATGAGCTGAAGAGTCACTTGGCTGCTATGCTTGCTGGATCTGCTTTGCTCCTGTTGCGCACGCTGCACCGCGTCAGCCTCGCGGCCTTGCCCACCGTCTCTTTCATCCACCCCTCTCTGACCGGTCGTAGTCTCCGCCCGTATACCCCTCATCAACGGGTATTTGGCGTGCTGATCAGTGGCATGGGGCTGGCATTGCCGGCGAGGCGAGCTGACAATCGGCGGGCCGTGCGTGAAGTCTGCCGTCGCGGCAGTGACAACGTGTTTGCCCTCAGCATGTTGGACCATGAATCATCTGAGAGGTGCGCAACATGGCGGGTACGCGCACCCAGCTCATGACTGCCCATGACTGCCACTCGGGGCTGATTGCCCCTGCACACCGCGTCAATGGCCTTGCAAAGGTCGGCGCTAGATGGGGCACGGGTGCTTGGCCTCGCGGATTTGCCAATGCCACCCGATAGTAGGTGTTTGCGGCATGCATCGCGCGGGAGGTCCGGTCAAGCTGTCACCGCGGTGAATCGCCATGGCATCTGGTCGTGAGATTTGCGTATTTGTTGGTAAGCTGGTGATAGCCATTGATTGATCTTCGCAAAGGACCTGGTCACAGCTGACTGCAGACTCCGTCGCATGGTCATGGCCAGCAGGCCGCGTTGCTGGTCGATCAGGGTGGATGGCCCCGCGGTGAAGCTGGAGGACAGGCTGGCGGTCTCTGCCCACCGATCTCAGTTCCCCCTTCTCCTGACATCTGATTGAGCTGGCTAGCGCACGACAGCCCAATCGCATCGTCTTCGCATGCCATGCCCTCCCTCCTATCGGCGCCCTGAGCCATATCCTGCTGGTCCCAACGGCGTTGACGGCGTCTTTCTCTCAACCGGCCGCCGTCACATGCAAACCCCGCACGTCCTCCTCGCCGCTCCACTCTGGACGTCATCGCACGCGCGCGCCGCCGGCATCCCAGACGACACTACTGGAGACCACCGCTCTTGACAGCGACACTGACACCTCCTCCCCATCGCTTACCTACGAAGCTACTCATCGCAGCCACCCGTCTCTCAACGCAGGCGCCCTCGGAAGCCCGCTCATCCGAGCGAGGTCGCCCTCGCGGGGCCGCTTCGACCTTGGAGTGCAGTTCCAACGGCTTCCACACACCCCTGCCTGCTCCCATGGGTCGCCCCGTTCCCACGGTCCTTTCGCCGTATGGAAGACATCTGGAATGCGATCGCGGACAAAAAAACCAGTCATTCAGCGCAGAGCTCGCCGTTCGTCGGGCTGTTGCGCCGCCTTACACGGTCATCCGGCTCACCCCTCCCAGGCCAATTGACCGGTTCCCACGGAATGCGACGATCAGCTGCTTTGCTGCGCTGCTGCGGAGCTGTGCGGGCTCGAGTTTCACGCGCGATGAACAGGAGATGCGTTGTGAAGCGCAATGGGAGGGCGGGGCGAGGAGACGCTCGAGACCCTGTCAAGTCGTCTCAGGCGCCTCACGCGCTGCGCCGTTTTCCGATTGATCATCTTGGCCTTGTCGACAAAGCCGCCGGCTATTGCGAAGTCAAGTAAAGCGGTCCCCGTATGGGCTGGCGACTGCTTTGCGTGCGAGAGCGCAGCATGTGGCAGCCACCAGCGCCGGCTCCGGCGTCAGTTCTCATATGACCCTTCGAGCACCCCTCTAATGATGGGACTTTCGCCACCGGCACCGGTTATACCCATGCCGCCTTCCCCGAAGCGATCTGCAGAGTCTTCATGGCGGAGTATGCAGGGGCGGTCACAATTCCTGCGCTACGACCTCCATCGGCGGCGACTCCCTGCGACTGGCCTGCTGGTACGACTACTGTGTCACGGAGCTGCTGTCCGCTTCTATATCTGCATTCCTAACCTGCTGTCGATCACCACTGATTTGGCCTCGTTTGCTAGCAGCATAGCAATAGCTCACACCTAACGCGACCGCAGCACGGAGCTGGTGCCAGCAGTCATTCTCGCATAGCCGCCTCCTTCTCGCAAGATGATGTTCGAGGTGTGCACCCACCACCCCACGTGGTGGCGTGCATTCCTGCACATGGCGACCGGCTGGGCTATGTCACTGATCACCCTGACTGTCCCCGGACTGCCACTATACGTCGGCATATACCTGAATTATCACGGACGACGGACTGTCTTCGGCGTCCTGGTGCTAGTCTCCATCATTGGCTTCCTGTTGCACGGGTACTTCTGGGTTCCGCAGTGCTCCGTGATCAGGAGTGAGATGATGTTCATCGGTATGTTACAGCACGGCTCAGGAGGCATCTGAGCTGGCACCTTGATGACGCTCATTCATGGGCTTGCGTTGACTAACCTGGCCTCCGACAGACTCGATATGCATCCTGAAGGCGTTGGACCTCTGGGTGCGCCGTGATCGCTTCCCGCAATGGAAGTACAAGAGCAAGCCGCACGACCTGCTTGTCGCACTTGCCTGCCTCACCGAGTTGCGCTACGAGTCCTTCACGCCCAATTTTGTCCATACCGAGATCGACTCGCGCCCACGCACCGTCGCCAATGACTCCGCCGCGGTGCGCGAGAAGGCCGCTGACGCGCGCCGCGTCGCGCGCCAGACCCAGCCCCTCATCTGCTCCTGGAACTCATTCATGACGACGGGCATTCTCTTCCCCATCACGCTATCAGAGGAGGCCGACTTCGTGGTGCATATATTGCTCTTCACATTCTTTCAGGTGTTCCTCCCGCAGTCGAATCCGTCCGTCGTTGCGTTTGAGATCCTGCTCGCCATCTACCTGCTTTGGGAGGCGTGGCAGTTCATCCTGCGGTACCGCAACAGCCCGCGCCTATTCGGCGCACTCTACAAGATCAACTCCATCAACAATTACTGGAGCAAGATATGGCACACGGCATTCATGTCGCCCAGCCGCTCGCTCGCCTACGAGCCTGTTCGCTTCGGCCTGCCCAAGCTCGGCGTTCCCGTCAACATCGCACGCATCTGCGGATTTCTTGCCACCTTCGCATTCATGGGTGCCTTTCACATCGCTCCGCTCATGCCGTTGTTCCCATGGCGCGTGCTCCTCAGGATCGCTGTCTTCTTCCTGCTCAACGGTTTTGGTGCCGTCGCGGAGCTGCTCGTGTGGGGTAGAAGGGAGCACCCACTCAAGGCAGTCTTGGCATGGGTGTTTGAGATGTTGGTTGCAGGATGGGCGGTGCAGACGATGGATTTGCCGCAGGGCGTGCAGCAGATTGTCTGGACGAATGCTTGTTGCGTCAACTCGGACTGGTGAGCCTAGCGCTGGGGGCGGCCGTGGGCATGCATTGCTCATGACTAGACGTGCTTATACCTAGATGTTGTTTTGATCGAAGCAAAAGGATTTAGTTAGATCCATCACCTTTTGCAATGCGCCGTCTCCGCATACCAGCTATTTACCTGCATCGCAGAGACCTCTACTTGAATCGCATCGGCGGCGTGAACCTCGTAAGACAGCATGATCTCCGGCTACTGCCGCGTGCTCTAGCCATTGACTTCCTGCAGGCGTGCTCGACATTGCTGCATCTGGCAGTCATGACGCATTCTGTTTCCTCTGACCTTACGCAGCTGGACACTTTGTGATGGCAGTGCTGCCCTTCCGAGGCGATGAGCCATATGCCTGGGTTGCTCTTCCAACGTTGAGAGAAACAAAGCATGGTATGCGCAATGCATGTTGGGCCAGCATGAGCGGACGACGAGTCGTTTAGGCGCCGTTTATATAGATGCGATATATCACGAGTCAGACTCGTAGGCATCACATGTACAACAGTCCTATTGACGTGCCCCTGATGGTCATGCACGAACCATTGAGTCGTCGACCGATCATTGCGTCGTCTCGGCTTCCACCTCCCTGCACTCCCGACGCCCAAGCAGCCCTGCCTATGACTGGCGCCAACCTATCCACATCACATCGTGAACACGGACTGCATCTCTACCGAGCCGGAGTCTTCCCTCTTCAGCACGTACGCCTTCACCTCCGCAGCCGTCATGTAAGCACCACTGGCGCCCTGGGCCGTGCCCGCGAGAGCGTTGGCGGCACGAATCTTCTCCTTGACGGCCTCGGGTCCCACGACAAACAGGTTGCCCACGTCCTGCAGGATCTCGAGCACGCCGCCGACGCCCTTGACCGAGGCATCAATGTCCCACGAGCGCAGCAACTCGATATACCGCGTCAGATCCTTGGTGACCATTAGTCCACCCGGCCCGTTGACGGGGAACTTCTTGAAATGCTCCAACAAGAGCGAGCGCATACCCAGTGCAATCTCGGTGCAGAAGATGCGGGTGTTTGAATTCGTATCCGTGACAGGCAAAGCGTTGACCGCGGTGGCGTGCACTTTTGTGAGAAATTGTGATATGGAAGAGCACGTGGGTGTCTGAAGCATCTCCAGCCAGGAGAAGTTGCCGTCGCCTTCCTTAGGACGGAAGTCATTCTTCTTCTGCCCCTGTAGCAGGCGGTAGACCCACGCCAGCACGACGTCAACTGTTTTCTGCTGGACGGCGTTGACTTTCTCCTCAATGCGCGTTACGGCGCCCGTAGCTCGCTTTTCCATGTCGCGGCGGATGGTGATGCTGCCCCCGGCTAAGGGAATCAGCACTGTATTGACGGCCGCCAGCATAAGATGCGTTATGGAGATAGCGGTCCGAAGGGTGTAAAGATAGCGGAACTCCGGCTCGGACTTGTACGACTCTTGGTTCACGGCAGCCTCCATGGCTGCGTCGAGCGCTTGCTCGATGTACTGCTCGGACATGGTAGAGATGAGCAGGCCCAGAAGCACGGAGACATCTTTGGGCGTGTCGCTGCTCGCACCCAACTCAAGGCTGCGGCCTACTGCCTCGGCGAGCCATCTCAGCATGCGCTTCGCAAAGTGCGGATGGAGCAGACCATCCTCCTCCGTTATCTCTGCCTCAGGCAAGTAGGTGCGAGCGGAGAGGTCTACCGCGCCCAAAGGTGCGGGAGGCAGCGTCGCAGCGGCGGGCAAAGCACTCGACGACGCAGATGTGGTGTCCTTCAGGCCGGCCACGCGCAAAAGCACGGCACGTTGCGTTGGCGTATAATCCGTTCCCTCAAGACGGGTGAGGTAGGCGTCCTTGGCGTTAGACAGCAACTCACTGCCGCTTTTTGCAAGAGAAGACAGGAAGCCAGCGGAGGCAGACTTGCGACGGGCATGATAACTCGTGAACTTGAAGAGCAGCGACATGTAGAGCTCCTCAAGGTTCTTTTTCTCCCGCTCGATATAGCTGCTGCCAAGGAAGTACGGCACGAAGAGGTCCTCAAGCTGTTGGTCGAGGACCAGCGCAGTCTGCGAGGAAATGTGCTCTGGGTGCTCAGTCAAGCCGTGTACCTTCATGTCATCAATGAGCACGGAGATGGAGCTGCGACTGGTCTGCAGCGACCGCAGGAATGCAAGCGACGAGACATTGCTCGCTTTGTCTAGCACAAGCTCCAGTCTCTGTTGGATGGATTGTTGGAACACGCGCTGCAGAAACTTGCCGAGGACTTGCTCATAGTATGGGAATGCGCGCTTGATGATGGCCGACTCGTCCTGCACGACGACTTTGACCTCATCGACAAGTGACTGCAGCGACGGCTCCACGGTCGGGTTGTCTGCGTCCGGGTCCGCGAGCTTTTCCCAGAACTCAGCGTCGCCGCCCACACCTTCCTCGGCGACTAGTTGCGAACGGTCGATAAAGAACTGGTGCTGATTGAGGAACAGGCCGATGACGCTGGCGCCCGCGTTGAAGTCATACAGCACCGCCGCACAGTCACGCATGCCGTCGAAGTTGGCTTTGCGGTAGAAGTCGTCAAATTGCTTGAGCAGGTCCTTCTCAAGGGTCTCAGAGAACTTTTCAATGATCTCGCGAGTATTGCGTATAGGAATGACGTTGACGCTTGCGGCTCCTACCGACGCTCCTCGCCTGGCCCGGTTGTTGGGGTGTTTTATCGCAAGACGACCAGCACCACCCACACCACCACCATTATCACTGGCACCAGCACCAGCACGAGCCCCGGCACCGGCACTTCCAGGCCCGACCCCTGGTCCAGAAGCAGGCGTCTGCTTGCTGCCTGTCCTCGACGTCGGCGATGGGTTGTGCTGTTCACCTTTTCTGGCGCCCGCGAGGTCCCAGTTCTCCGCGTCCAATCGCGAACTGATGCGCAGCAGCTGCTTGGCGATATGCGCACAGCGCACCTTCGCAGCACCGCTAGTGGACCGCCGCAGATTCTCCAGCAACGTGAGCTCACCGCGGTTGCTGACCTCATCCCAGCACTCGATGAGGAAGTGAGCGTCAAGCGCGCGACGGCGCTGGCGCTGCAGCTCCTCGAGCTTCTTGCCCGTCTCCACAGCCATGTTGCCGCCGGTGGTAGTCGTCACGGTGGTGGTCGAGCCATTGTCGCCGATGCCACCGATTCCGAGACCGACGGCTTGCGGCGTGTCCCGTCCACTAGAGATTATACCCGTAGTCGTAGTGCTCGTGGTTGCCTCGAGCGATGCATCAAGCTTTTGAAACGAGTCGATCGCCTGTGCGAGCTTCGTACTGAGTGAGCTGATATTCTGCGCGTGCTGAGCCTCCGCCTTGCGCACGGCGGCGGAGAGCTCATTCTCGCGCAGCTCGAGGTCGCCGGTGATCTCATAGAGACGGCGTTTTGCGTGCTCGAAGGTGCGGATGAGTGGTTTCGGGTCGAAGGGCTGGTCGGAGGAGAAAGAGGCGGCGGTCGGAGTCAGCGGAGGCTGCGAAGGAGCCGAGCCATCCGCCCCCGCGTCGCCAGCTCCAGCGCCTCCTGCTGAGCCTGCGGCTGCCGCTGAGGCAGCTGATGCCCCCGTAGCTGTTGTTGATGGGGTGCCATCGGGGCCGGCCCCCGATATGGAGGCCGACGGCCCATGCGAGCGGCGCTGCGAAGCGGGGATCGCAGAGTCGTAGAGCGACTCGATGAGGTCCTTGACGATGAACTCCTTGGAGGAGAAGGTGTCGAGGGAGAAGGTCGGCCCGCGATGGAAGATGGAGGGCCTGCTGGCAGGTGAGGCGCTGCTGATACTGATGGTGCTGTTGTCGGCCATGTCGCTGTGATTCAGGGCGGCCAAGTCATCATCATAGCCGTCGCGGCGGGTGCATCATCGCTGCCTAGAGGCTGATCTCTGCCGTTCCCCTCGTTCTGTCACAATGCGCATGCGCGGTAGCTAGCAAGTAGCTGCGGTGGATCTCAAGGAACTGTCACTGTGAAGCTGCGAGCTGCCCTGCGTCTGCCGTCTTGTGTCTCTGCCAGACCAGGCCAGGCCCGACCGGCGGTTAACCTTCGACTGTCTTGGTCTACCGAAGCTGGTCGGCGGTTAGCCTGGCCAGGGTGGATGGCACAGGGGATGCGAGGGGAGGAGAGAAACGCGGAGGAGTATGTGATCTCAGTATATATGGCATCTGGCATCTACTGTGTGTATGTACAGCCAGCAAGGCATTCTCATGCCTGCCTGCGGTGCCACCTCACTTGTCCCTCTTGTAGATCTTCTCGACAAAGTCCGAGAAAATCTGCTTCTTCAAGCCCTGCGACTCATCCACCTTGTCAATCAGCGAGCGGATGTGCTGCACGCGCGCCTCCTCGTAGCGGCGGTACTCAGCCTCGATCTGCAGCTCACGGAAGACGGCCTTGACTTGCTCCTCCTTGGCCTTGTCTTTCCTGCCGTACGCAGCGTCCAGTGTGGCACGCTGCTCAGCGCTGGCCTTGCCAAGCGCCGTGTTGATGACCCAGGAGCACTTGTTGTCCTGAATGTCGGTGCCAACCTTGCCAATCTGCTCCGGGCTGCCGTAAACGTCGAGAAAGTCGTCCTGGGCCTGGAAATACTCGCCAAGCGGGACGAGGATCTCCTCGGCCTGCTTGAGATTGCTCTCGGTGGCGAGCCCCAGGTAGTGCAGTGCGAGGGCGATGGGCAGGTAGAAGCTGTAGTACGCGGTCTTGTAGACGACGATGAATCGGAACTTGTCCATGCTGAACTTGGCGAGGTCGACGGAGTCCTCCGGCGCGGTGATCAGGTCACACAGCTGGCCCATCTCGGTTTTGTATATGACCTCGTGGAATAGCTCAACAAGGTCGATGTAGCTGGGGTGCGCGCGGAAGCGCTCGCGCAGCAGCACGAAGATGCTCGACTCCAGCATGCACGCATCGTTGATCGCCACCATGCCCACCCCGTCGCGGCGATACCAGCACTGCTCGCCCCGCCGCGTCACCGACGAATCCATGATGTCGTCCGCCACCAAGAAGAACGCCTGCAGCAGCTCGATCAGCCAGCCCAGGGTGCACATGTCACGGAACTCCTTGGCGTCGAGCGGACGGCCAAGCAGGACTGACCCCGCGTCGGGCACGGAGAGCCCGCGGTTGAGCTTGCCACCGGGGGTGTTGGCGTTGAGGGACTGGAGTGCGGGTGTCAGCACGCCACGTCATGCGTGAAGGCGCGCCCAATTGCAATGCGGTGAGGGGTAGCAACTGACGTTCTCGAACCATTCCCGCGCGTTCTCCGGCAACTTGTATAGGCGAGCGCATCGCTCGCTGAGCTCTTGAACGATCTCCGGAAAGAGGGCCTCGAAGTCGGCGCGGCTCGTTTTGACGGGCGCCGCTGGCGCGGGCGGCGACGATGTGCTGGAGGAGGCCATTGTGGCGGCTAGTCGATGCAAGACGCCTAGAACAATGGGGGGATGCGTGTGGGTAATCGACTGTCCTCTGAGAGGTGCACGCTGGTCCCTGATCTGGGTTGCTGCAGCTCCTTGTGCCGCCGTGTCTGATCGGCTCTCCTGCTGGCCCCGCGGTTGGCAGAAGCAGGCGTTGACGTCCAGCTCGAGCTCCGCCTGCACCAGAAAAGTACCGCCGGTGGGCCTCACTCTTGACTACCTGTCATCACGACCACCACCGCCATCAGTCGAGGGGCTGCAGCTGCGAGATTCCGACGGCACTCTCTGCAGCGTCCACGACAGCTGCAGGCCGCTGGTCCAGCTCACGATGGGCTCTCCATCGGCACAGCACCTCCCGCGTCTGCGCAGGAAGACCAGCGAGCAACTGCTGCGCGACGAGACGCTCACGCCCGCTGAGCGCGAAGATATCATACGTCCACACCTACCGGAGCCGCCACGCAGCAGGAACGGCGGGGCGGCAGCTCGGGACCGCAGCGCTGATGGTGTGAGGGCGGAGGGAAGGGGTGCGGGCAGGACAGGGCGCGTCAAGAAGACACATGGCGCAACGAAGCAGGCGACAGGGGCAGGGGCTGGGCCTGGAGTCACGACAGTACCGCCGCCACTGAGTCGTCGACTACTTGCACTACTGCAATCTTACCTTTACTTCCTCACATACTTCTTCATCTCGCTCGCCGTCGGCTTCTGGATTCGCGGGCGGCACGCTTACCACGCGCTGCTCGAGCGCGTCTACGCCGTGCTATATCACCATCACCGCACCCCGGAGCTCATACAGCGAGACGTGCGCAAGCTGAGCAGGTTGCCGCAACATCTGAGCTGCATTCTGAGGGTGAAGGACAGGGGCAGGGTGCACCAGGGTACCGGGGCTGCTCTGGCAGGAGCAGAGCCGGAGGCAGGGTCGGAGTCGGAGGTAGACGCTGAGCTGGACGATGAGAGCAGTGGTGATGGCTCGTTCCCGGAGTCGTTGGCGGACGACGTCGCTGAGCTGGTCGCTTGGAGCGCGTGCGCGGGCATTCCGATGCTCAGCATCTACGAGAGAACAGGTCAGCGAGCGCATGTCTCCTCTGATACCACCACCGCGCGACGCTGACGCACGAGCGACTGCAGGCTCCCTCAAACCACACCTTCCAACTCTCCATCGCGTGATCGTGCGGAAGCTGGCTGCGTACTACGGGTTCCTGGCGCACCAGCCAACAGTGTATCTCTACGCGCCACACCACGCGCTCTACTCGCCGCGGCTGATCGACCCGGCGCTGCGCAAGAACACGGCGCAGATCACTGTGCTGCTGCTGAGCGCGTCGGACGGGCGCGAGACGCTGGTAGACCTGACGCGCACGCTCGCCGAGATGGCGCAGCACGGGCGCATCTCGCCACAGGACGTCAGCATGGAATTAGTGGATGCTGAGCTCGCGGAGATCGTCATGGCGCCGACACCGGCTGCTGCCGACCCCGAGAGGAGCACGAGTGCACCTGGCGAGCATTGTGAGGCAGGGGCGGGGCAGCAGGGACGGCCAAGCGAAAGCACCGCTAGTGGGGTCAGGCCACCCCCGCCGTTTATACAACCGGAGCCCGACCTGCTGGTCTGCTTCGGGCCGTATCTTGCCCTCGATGGGTACCCGCCGTGGGCGATCCGGCTGACGGAGATGTACTGCACGGGCACGAAGGGGGACCTCATCACGGGCGGCGGCGGCGAGACGGTCGAGTATCAGAAGTTTCTGAAGGGGCTGTGGCGGTATGCCAAGGCAGAGATGCGGTTCGGCAGGTGATGCCGTGACGGCAGAGTGTGGGACGAGCACGCGATGGGCTGCTGCTGCCGCCCGCTTTGGTGAGGGTTGTGAAGGAGTGATGGAGAGGATGGCTTGCGTTAGGGGCTGCTGCATGATCACCTGCGCGCCATCTGAAATGCATATGCATATAATAGACGGTAATCCCGTTGCAGAGGCACAGGACGTGTATTCAACGATGGTGAGGCCTCTTTATATACGAGAATCGCAGGTGGACATTGTGCAACGCGTTCAACAGCTGGCCTGCCGTGCCACAAGTCCTGCATCTCCGGCAGCAGAGGACGACCGTTGGCGTGCTTCTCGATCTGCAAACAGGCGTAGGATGATAGTATATGGTGGCACATGAAGTATGGTATCATTATGAAAGCAAGCAGGCTAAGCGTAGTTAGGTCGTGCTGCAGGGACAGAGATGTATGTCATATATGCCAGGACCCATCCGCAATGCAGTGGCACAACAATGAAAGGGTGGAAGCAGGCGTGGTATCCGTGAGAACTGGCGTGAGGGCGGGCGGACGAAGCAGATGCAAGCGGCAAGATCAGACGAGCAGTACGCTAGACAGGCGGGCCATGAGTTAGCAGAACGCGAACAGAGTCTTCTCTACCCAGAAAAGCCGAGAGCACTCACGCATTCACGCAGCCGTCGTTCTCGCAGTTGTTCGTGATTTGGGCCCACTTGCCCCAGACAACCTTCCCGCCGGCGGTAACCAGCCCCAGCTCGCTGACGTTCACCTCGATGATCGTGCCCTTCGTCAAGACGCCCAGCTGCGTGTACATGGGACTCTGCGGGTTCTTCTTGACGCTGATGATGGGCAGCTGGACGGTGACGCCGAGCTCTGGATGGGTGACGTTCGCCTTCTTGTAACGCAGGCCCATAGGCCTGATGAAGCGCTCGTACTTGACGGGGCGGCGGGTGAAGTCCTGGCCGACGAACGTGGGCTTGGTGATCATGCGCTTCCACGACTTCTTCGCGGTCTTCTTCCCTGTTTTGACGACCTTGAACATCTCCTCCTCGGAGATGCCCTTGACCTTCGGCAGCGGGACGGCGTACTTGGCTGCCTTCTCGGCGCGCTTGTTCTTGATGGCGCTGGACAGCGACTTGGCGGTGTTCTCCTGCGAGCGGTCGAGCAGGTAGTTTGGCAGGGGCGTGGACGCGGGCTCGGCAGGGCCGGCGGACTTGGCGTTCTTCTCCTCCAGCGCGCGGATGCGCTTCTTCATCTGGATTTTCTCGGCATGGCGCTTCTGGTGGTACAGCTTCGCGCGCAGGCCGCGCAGCGTCTGCGACTCCTGCGACTGCCGGTGCGCCTCGCGGGCCTGCTTCTTGCGCGTGCGCTCCTCATGGTCGAGGCTGTGCAGAAAGGCGAAGGGCGGGTGTGTCAGTGGTGCGCTGAGAACAGCAAGACGGCGGAGTGGAGTGAGGGAGCTGGGGGGGCGCGTACCGCTTCCCGTGCTGCTTCGTCCATCGCTCGATGTACCTGAAGATGGTATGTCAGTGCTGGCTTCGCGCGATGCAAGCCCTCGTGGCATGAGTAGGACGGCGGAGGAACGGACTCGTTTTGAGGCTGACGGCAAGGGTAAGCTAGACGTTAGCAGACGACTCGGCAGCGCTGGCAGCGCGAGCAGGGCAGTCTCCCTCTCACCATGATGGCAGTCAGACAGCGGCGCAGGCACGATGCTGCTCCTGTCGCTCCGTTTGCTCCGTTCACTGACTGATCGCTCCCCTGGTCTGCCAAGTCGTCCTTCTCTTCTTCCCTGCTGTCGCTGCAGAGAAAAAGTTGGAGCGGCGGCGGTGATGCAGTCAGTTCAGTACCGCGTTCAGAGGGGGCTCGCGGCGGTGACGTCATGGGCGTCAGAGACAGCCGTGCCTATAAATAGAAGCGATGAGGTGCACCGCCAGAGATGCGACGATCGGGGCGATTGGCAGCTTCATCTGCTCTGCTCTGATCTCGGCTGGGCTGGGCTGGGCTGGGCTGGGCTGGGCCGCGTGGCATGACGCTGCTGGGTCGGTCGGCCACGCGACAGCCCCGTCACCATGGCCTCCTGGCAGTCGCAGATCGGCTTCGCTGCCCGACTCCAGCATATACAGGCAATGTAGTCCGCAAGTCCCTCCTTCCCTGACCCTCTGATGCCCCCGGCTCTGCTCTGCTCCCAGGACTGCCGTGCTGACTACCGCCCAGAACAGAGGCGTACCAGTCGGCGCACCCGGAGTGTACGGTGTCTGCGGCGCAGCTGCAGGCCACGGACACCGAGAATGCAGCACTGGAGGAAGCAAGTTCAGCGGTGCGTCCTGGTACGCCGTGCTCGTCGCGGCAAGCTGCCTGCTACGAGAGAAAGGCAGTACAGCTGACACGGCGTGGGCCGACTGCAGGAGGAGTACGGCTTGCGGTGTGCGCGGGCCGTAGCAGGCTTGCGCGACCAGGCACGAGCGCTTCCGTCTCAGTCTGCTTCTCAGCCAGCAAGCAGGGCTTACGATGGTGACGAGGACGGCGACGCCGGCGACGACGACGGCCACGACGACGAGCTCGACACTGTCCCCACCAAGTCCATTGGGCCGTACAAGCGAGCGCACTACCACCGCGAAGGCATCTCCTCCGTCGTGTACCGTGCGCGTAGCCCGCGCGACGGCAGCCTAGTTGCTCTCAAATGCACCACTCCAGCGACCATGCGCCCGCCGCACGACTCGCTGCGCGAGGCACGGATTCTTGGCTCGCTCCGCCACTCGCACGTCATCCGCCTACTCGAGTCGTTTCGTGAGGTTGGCGGCCTTCACGCAGATGACGTGACCACCGCCTCGACCTTCGTTCTCGCATTCCCCTTCTACCCGCACCAGCTTGACCAGCTATGGCACGCCATGTCCGCGGCCCAGATCCGCGCGCGCCTGCGCGAGGTGTTCTCCGCGCTGGCCTACATCCATGCCGCGCCGCACGGCGTGGTGCACCGCGACATCAAACCGTCAAACATCTTGCTGTCCTCGCCTGACGGCCCTGCCGTTTTGGCAGACTTTGGCATCGCCTGGTCGCCTCATGACAGCGCCTGTGTCGCCTCAGAACCAGCAGACCGCAAGATCACCGATGTTGGAACGGGCGCGTACCGAGCGCCGGAGCTGCTATTTGGCGATGCCGCGTACGATGCGAGTTTGGACATGTGGGCTGCTGGCTGCGTCGTCGCGGAGGCGATGCGCCCGCACCACGAGACGCTGTTTGATTCGGGGCCGTTGGGCAGTGAGCTGGGGCTGGTCAGCTCAATATTCTCTACCCTCGGCACACCGAATGCAGATACCGTCTGGCCCTCTGCTACGCGTTTGCCCGACTGGGGCAAGATGCAGTTCAAGGAGTACCCGCCGCGGCCGTGGGGTGAGATCTTGAAAGATGTCGATGCGAGCATTACTGTGGGGGTAGTGTCAACGGCTGAAGGGCGCTCTGAACGATTTGGCGAACTGTGCGATCTGATGAGAAGGTTAGTCTGCTACGAGCAGACGCGAAGACTAACGGCCGCGCAGGTGAGACAAGGCCAGGCTGTTGAGCAAGCCAGTCCCTCCTGTGAAGACATGACTGACGTTCGACTACGGCAGGCACTTGAGCACCCGTTTCTTGCGGCACAATGATCCTCAGCAGGCCGGACTCGGCGTTGGTTGTCATTTTCAACCCCCTGTCAGGCGGGAATTCTGTCGTGTCGTCTGGCTAGGGGGTTGTCCCATCTGCATTGGTATTACGTTGATCTCATATATAGGCTAATACAACACCCGTCTTCCTGTCACTCCCACTGCGTCCCCTTCAACCTCGACATCAAGTAGTCCACTTCCAGCTCCTTTGTCAGGGGTATCACGATGTTCTGCGGTGATTTGAGTCAGCCGACGTCAGCGCGGTGATGTGTCTCGGCGGCTGGTCCCCTTGCCTCACCTTATACATATTCACAACCGCATCCACGTCGATCTTAAACCCGCTTGAGCTCGCACCCAGGCTCCCCCCTGCGCCTTCACCGTCCAGATCCTGGCCGTACGTCTGCGCCTTCCGACGCAGCCTCTGCAGAACCTTCTGCTCCTGCGCCGCATCGGTGATCTCTCTCGCGATCCCGTCTCTGTCCCCCGCCTTGATCAGCCGCACGTAGGTCTCCGGGTCCTTCCTGAACTTCGCCTCCGCGACGAATGCGCCGTAGTGCACGCGCCGCGACAGCGCCTGCAGCACGGCAACGTCAGCGGTAGCGCTGGAGCCGTAGTTCTCCTCGGCCTCGCCGCGAGGGGCGCGGTCGTGGCGGCAGATCGCCGGCAGGATCTCCGCGATGTAGCGCCGCTTCAGCGTCGGGCTGATGTTGATGGCGTCCTTGGTCGGTGGCACGTGTAGCACCTGCGGATAGTTGATTGGCGCCAGCACGGGCTTGCGCAGCGCCGCAGGGAAGAATGCATACTCGTCCGGCGACTCGTAGCGCCGTACCACCGAGTCAGCGCGCTCACGCTGCCATAGCAGCCAATCCATCAGACTGAGGTCGGAATCGGGTATCTTCACCCCGCCAGGGGTATAGATGGGTGAGTTGAGCGGGAACTGCACACGCTCAATCAGGTGAAAGATGATGGTGTCTTCGAGGCGACTGCCAGGGGGTCAGCGCTGGTCTCGCTCGACAAGCATTTTCGCGAATCGCGCGGCTACTTGCATCAGCTGGAATCGGATCGTCGATAGGTCCAGGGCCTTGGCAGGGTCCCCGGTCTCGATCGCGGCGTCCATTGTGGCGGCTGTGGGCAGGTGGCGGGGCAGACGCGACGGTACTCAGAGGGCACGCTGCTGTCAATGCAAAGTCGCCCCCTAGCAAACGATGCCTGGCCCATCGTCAACCTGATATGCGATGCTGATCATCCAGCACCGCTCTCAACGGTCCAGCCCCAGACGGATCGGCGCAACAGGCGCAACCCTGCGCTGCGCATTGCATTCTGCCGAGCAAAAAGTTACCGGGGCCGCTACTCCACCCCGCCGAAGCTGTCTTCGCCACGGCAGCGGCACCGGCACGGGCTCGAGCTCAGCTACAGGCTTCTCAGGACAGAGGGATTCAAGCTGGCCTGCAGAAGGCAGGGCTGCCCTCGATCACCTTGTCCGACCTGCTGCATTGGTTGCCATGCGCTGGCTGCCCGGGTTGCGTCGCTCAGGGCAGGGATGAGACGACCCGTGCCCCAAGCGCCAGAACAGCCGCCACCTTGATCAGCGCTGAAGCATCTTCGAGCCGGCAGCATCATGTCCTTGCCGTTGCGCCCACCACGACCTCGAGGGCTGCCCTCCTCCGTCCTCGCACTCTTGACTCGTCAAGCCAACGCCCCCTGCATCGCTAGCTACACCCGCCGCCAGTCCCGCAGCTTCCTGACCTGCTGGGCCTGGTGTCCGACGGCGGCGTGCACGCGCACGTGTTGAGCAGGAGGTGTCTTGCTGCAAGCAGCTAGCGATATAGCCTGCGGCCCGCGAAATGCATCCTCAGCATGGC
>JAGYHY010000002.1:0-37034 GCA_024244165.1 Ascosphaera acerosa | reverse complement strand
GTGTCGAGCAACCCTGGGCCTGGGACACTGCGTCCCATGGTCGGTATGTTTATGTATGGTGCTAGCCACATTGTGAGGTAGACCCATAGTGAAGTATACTGTATCTGTGAGGCAGGCATCGGAGAGTGCCTCTTACGCCGGAAAAGTCATATCGTCATCACCGCATGTTGAGTGGATGCCACTGTCCGTTCAGGCCACCTACTTCCCACCTGCAGGCTGTGCCGCGAGGTCTACAGCCAGCGTAGGCAGTGGCTGCTGATGACCGCCTACAAGCAATGGTTGCGGCACTCAGTCCATCAATTGGCGTGCAAATGCAGTGACGTCACCCCGACTGCGGCCTCCGTCGAAAGTGCATGTGACGAGCGGTCGAGGAGGTCTTTCCTGATTCGGCGCGGTCAGGGAGGCCGGTATCACGGCGTGCGCAGTGCTCGTCTTGACCACGCAGCCGCCAGTCATTGAGGTGGCACAGGTTGAGTTGGAGTTGCGGCGCGCCAGGCTTGCCAACATCTCGGGCGTCTGGACCGGGACCTATGACAGGCCAATGGCTCAGCACAATCCTGCGGTATCTACATGAACGTTGATTCAGCACCGTCTCGGAACACGACGGCTCGCAGGTCACGGTATCAAGCGCTATGGCATGTGGTGCTCTGGACCCTTGGACAAGCTGCTTGACATTTGGCAGCCCAGCAAAGACCAATCGGCGCGGCACGACGCAGTGACCTTTGCTGCGGATTGCAGCTTACGCTGGTGGATCGTCATTCTCAGAGCCTCTGCTTCGCCCATAGGTCTCGTCATTGGACGCGCTGTACAGCAAATGACTCGCAAAGCAAGTCTACATGCCATTACTGGCAAGCTAGCTATGACTTGAGCGCCAGCCGGCCTCATGCTGTGTCTCACCTCGGAGGACCCCTGGCCAACGGCAGCGCTGCCGCGAAGCACCCTGCTGCCGACGATGGCCGGGGCTGAAGCTTGGCCGTCCGTCTCGGATTGCGCCGCGGCACGATGTTGCGGGGCTGAGGCGAGCGATGCAAGCCTCACGACTCTATTGGTCCCGGCACGGCATCTACCCGCTTTCGCGGCCTGCATGTGGCTTAGGGAATTGACCCTCTTACGCGGGATCGCGCCTCCTCTGTGGCGTCTTCCCACCGGCGTCCGCCCTTCCAGCCGTCCAACCCGTCGTTGTCAGACGCTTTTGCGCTGCGTGTACTTCCTTGCCACCGAGCGGGGTTGTTAGTTATATTGAGCTCCGCCCATCGCAGGAACCACACTTGCCAGTGTGCTTCTCGAGGGCCATTAATCGATGCTTGCGCTAGCCGCTCAGTCAGCACGAGGTCGCTCAGCCAATATGAACTTCATCAAGAATCTTCAAAGCAACGTGCAAGGCAGCACGTTTGCCGAGCGCATGAAGGAGCTTGGAGGTAGGCTCGCCTCGATGGCTCTGGCAACTGAATGCTACGTCTTGTTTCTGACTCAGCTCGCTATGGTCCACAGAGGAAGCACACCACCTCCGTGCCAAGGTCGGTAAATTCGGCAACATCCTCAACCCCAACCACCGCCATGACGAACCTCATGAGATTGCCACGGACAACAAACGCACGGAGATCGCAAAATCGCATCGCTTTGATTCATTTGCTCCTGTCAGATACGGCAATAAGATCAAGTGGTATGTCGACGGCCGTGACTATTTCTGGGCCGTCTCCGAGGCACTGGAAAGAGCCACGGAAACCATCTATCTGGAGGACTGGTGGTTGAGTCCAGAGCTCTTCCTGCGCCGGCCACCGTACCATAACCGGCAATGGAGGTTGGACCAGGTCATCAAAAGGGCGGCAGAGCGAGGCGTCAGAGTCTATATCATCGTCTACAAGGAGGTGAGAGGCACGCCCAGTACTATCTAATCAGCATGACAGTCATTGACAGCCGATTCTCAGGTCAATCAAGCCTTGACTTGCAACTCAGCTCATACGAAGCATGCGATTCGTGCGCTGTGCCCGGAGGGTTCGCCTGGCTATGGCAACATCCAAATCATGCGTCACCCGGATCATAACATCTTTGAGAACGCAGGTGACATGACGTTCTACTGGGTACGCAGTCCTTTTGTGATCTGGTGGAATATCTGCCCTTTCTCTAACAGCGAGTGCAGGCGCATCATGAGAAGTTCATTGTCATCGACTACGCCGTTGCCTTCATCGGCGGTCTTGACCTCTGCTTCGGCCGCTGGGATACGCACGATCATGCCCTGTCGGACGTTCACCCGACAGAGGTTCGCGACGAAGTGTGGCCGGGACAGGACTTCAACAACAACCGCATCATGGACTTCCACAGCGTGGAGGATTGGGCCGCCAACGAGCTCGACAAGACGAGGTACGGTCGGATGCCGTGGCATGATGTTGCCATGGGCGTGATCGGCGACTGCGTTTATGACATTGCCGAGCACTTCGTTCTGCGATGGAACTCAACCAAGCGCGACAAGTATAAGAGGTCTCCTGGGATCGACTGGCTCTGCCTCGAAGGCAGAGAAGGGGACGACGAGGACCTTGTCGGAGTTCAACGGCCGCAGTACCCGGTTGGTGCCTACAACAAGCACCCGTTGACGCCCATGGCTACCAAGCCAACAGGCGAGCAAGGAACCGTGACGGCTCAGATAGTCCGGTCGAGCGCAGACTGGAGTTCTGGCATTTTGACCGAGCATTCCATCCAGAACGCATATTGCGAGTTGATACGCACTGCGAAACATTTTGTATACATCGAAAACCAATTCTTCAGTAAGTTCCGCCGTCGCCTCCTACGTTCCGACCGTCAATGCTCTTCGCTGACCCTTGGTAGTTACTGCGACGGGCAAGAAGCAGAGTCCCATTCAGAATCAGATCGGCCGTGCAATTGTGGATGCCATTGTACGAGCTAGCAAGGAGGAGCGCAAGTTCCGTGTCATCGTCCTCATCCCTGCCATCCCCGGGTTCGACGGCGACCTACGCGAAGACCGTGCAGTCGGTACACGCGCGATCATGGACTACCAGTATCGCTCAATCTGTCGTGGTAAAGACAGTATCATGGGGCAAGTCGCGGCCGAAGGCATCAACCCGCACGACTACATCTTCTTCTTCAATCTGCGAAGCTACGACCGCCTCAATCGCACGGAACATCTTATCAAACAGGAGAAGGAGTCAGGCATCTCTTACACGCAGATGCAAAGGGCGGAGGCCTGGGACATCATGGCCGAGTCAACGCATGCCGACAACGTTGAGACGTCGAAGGATGACCCACAGATGGTCAAGGTCCGGGAGTACATGCACACCCGTGAAAAGCCTGTGGAGACATCGGAGGACACCATTGCGAAATGCGCGATGCAGGGCTCTGGCAAGGTTTCGGAGCAGGCCTGGGAAGGCGATCCAGAGCTCGAGAAGGCCAACTTCGTGCAAGAGGAGCTGTACATCCACGACAAAGTGTGCATCGTGGATGATCGCGTTGCCGTCTGCGGCAGCGCCAATCTGAATGACCGGGTGAGCTCCCCTTCTCGTGCATACAACGGCTGCACCGTACGATCACAAGTGTGACGATGCTGACAGTATGCCAATCGCAGTCTCAACTCGGCTTCCACGACTCGGAGCTAGCCATTGTGATGGAGGACTGGGACACCATCGACTCCGTCATGGACGGTCAGCCGTACAAGGCAGGCAGGCATATTGCTACGCTGCGGCGCACGCTATGGCGTGAGCATCTCGGCCTGCTGCCTGCGCAGCCGCTCGATGCGACCGGCGATCCGAACGCGCTCCCGCCTCAAGACTGTGGCAATCAGTACACCGGAGGCTGGGAGGACGACCTCGTCCAGGATCCCCTGAACTCTGAGCTGTGGGATCTGTGGACGACGCAGGCCACGACGAACACCCAGATCTTCAGGCAGCTGTTCCGCGCCGACCCGGACAACCACATCACGACCTTCGCGGAGTACGACAAGTTCCTGCCGATGAACAAGAAGAACCAGGGCCACCTCGCGGACCCTTTCATGCCGGTGGAAGAGGTCAAGAAGAGGTTGGACCAGGTGAAGGGACACCTCGTCTGGATGCCCCTCGACTTCTTGTGCAAGGAGCAGATGGCCGAGCCAGGCCTGGCGGTCAACACGATTACCGAGAGTATCTACACCTGAGGCCACGCAATCTATGAACTCATATATGAGCCTACCTAATGGCTGAAGCACAACGGGACGTCGTCTGCTGCCAGACTCGCAGTAGTGCGCGGATCCCCACACTCACCCCTCCTCGCCCAATCTCCCCTTCCCAGTGCGCACATCAGCCCCTCGCAGCGGCTTTTGCTGTCCGCTGGCGTGGTGTGACCAGGTGGTCAGTCCGAGAAGTACAGTAGTGCGCAACACTGCCTGGAGCTGCAAGCTGCGTGCAGTCGCGACGCATCTTGCCCGACGCGTAGGGTGTTCTCTCGCTCTGGTGCTCCCCGGCTGCCACTGTCTGAGCAAGGTTCGCGCTCACCATCTGTCCGCATGTAGTGTTGAGCCCGCCCCAGTGGTAGGATTGTCCTGAGCGTTGCCTGCTTCTCAAAGCGTGGCATGGCCACAGATTCCTATGAAAGCGGACGACTCGCCGATGCTCGCCCCTTCAGAGCCAGCTGCGCACAAGTCAGAGGAGTCGTGATCGTGCTACCAACTCCTGGGGCCAGTATCAGCCCGGCACAGATCTACTTATGGTCCGCAGCCGAGATCCAGGGATCAACGAGCCGGACGCAACCATACGTGAGTCACAGCTACATATGCCTTTTCGTGCTCCTGATCGTGTTTGCACCAACGTGCACAAGCGGAGCGCCAGACTGCTGCGAGGAATCTGCCGGCGTTCTCCCCACTGCTCTGCCCAGCACTGCGCTTCATCTTCAGTAGCAGCGGCGTCGTTGTGCGACTCAGACTCATCATGCTGCCTCCCGCCGAAACAACGGCTGTGTTCTCTTCGCTCGACGACCTCGAGTCGCGGGTTCAGCAATTCATCAAGGATGGCGGGCGCTCGATTGCGTTTACACAAGTGCCAGCTTGGGTCCCTGACAAGTTGGAGTCGTACAATGCTGGACCATGCCAGATCCATCGGCTGAAACCTGAGTATGTGAACAGTTGCAGATACTTACGATTGAAGATGCCGACCTTCATCCACGAGCTCCTCGCAAACGAGATCGGCCAGAGCATCCGCGACGCACTGTCGAAGTTTGGCTCGCATGAGACGATCAGCCTGACAGGCCAGGCTGATGTGCCTTGCAGCGACGGCATGATGGGTTCAGACTGGTCATGCCTGAGCAGAGAGACCTTCGAGGTCACCACAGTCATTGAGGACGGCGTGACTCAGACTCTGTCGGACCTCCAGAGGAAGCGACAGCGGTGGTTCGGCGAGACGAACGTCAAGATTGTGATCCTGGTCAAGCTGCTCCGTCGCCGCATCCGCATCGAGCCCTATGTGCGGAGGGACCGTGATGAGCCGCCAAGACCCTTGCCCGCTGTCGAGGCTACGTGGCGCACTGATCCCCTCGAGGTCTTCGTGGATGGTAGCTTGGACTTACCACTCGCAATCCTTTTGGATCGCCCTCTGAAGGCCGGAGAACCGCAGCACCTGCACGTTGACCAGGCGGCGCTGGGAGCGGCATGCATACACGCCCTAGAACTCGAATGCCGAGCGACACAGGACACGATGGAGGTCTCACCCAAGCCGTGATACGGCAGGCCGTTGTGCTTGCAATCTCGTCGCCTGGAGCGATGCCTCTGCCACTCGTCCAAGCCCATCATCCAGGTTAGTACCTGCTGCCACCATGATGCCACTACAGAGACGTGAGCGCCTGTTCATGATGATAGCAAACCGCCCGAAGCGCAGGATCGGTCTGTTTTCAGACGCCATATCCTTGCTCCGCCTGTGCACCCACTGGGCGACGGCGTTGAAGCATGCTGCTGAGGAACAGTTTTCAATCTGATTGACTTGGAGGAGCGCGTTCAAGAGCATCTATTCCGCGGTCTGAGAACGAGCACAACGGCTGACACTACTAGGTCATTCCGCACACGCAGGTGATCGATGCCACAATCGCACGGGCCGTTAAAGCGCGTGAGGAGCGCCCGTCTCAGGCCCGGAAGCATTGAAAGTAAGCGCGCACACCGTGGCTTGCTGAAGCTCTGACGCCACCAGCACCACCCGTAGGCATCGAGTCTCGAGCTGCATCATGCCCCCGCCAGGACACACGGCGTGCTCCAAGATCTAAGCCAGGATCTCACATCACAGGTCCGGCGCAGATCTGGCACAGAGCCGGCACGCCCGCGCTTCCCCGCAATCGCGGGGGCACAGCACCCGCAGCGGCTACAACCCTGCGCGAGTGCAGGATCCGCAACAAGTATGGGCACCATCAGCTCGCCTGCATGATGCATCTGTCGCATGTGAGGAAGCGAGCAAGCCTACATCTACCCAACCACTCCATCCCTCTCAGGCACCCTCTCGTGAAGGGCATGCCCGCGACCAGGATTCAGCTCCCACCCCCGCATTAGTAGCTAGTGGCAGTCCCAAATCAACCGGACTATTGGCCTGAGACCTGCACGGGAACATGGCACCCCCTCGCACCCCAGGCCAGGTCACGAAGCAGGCCTCCACGAACCCCATGGCAGCATCGCATCGCGAACGTTGCCACCGCTCTGCGTGACGTCAAACCCCGTCTGCGGACTTCGTTAATAACGATCACGCGCCCCTTGGCTCCCCTGGAGCTGTGGTTCTGGTCGAGCCAGCTCCCCTGCCCACGTGGAGGGAGCGACAGCCGCTGAACCTGGGGTAACCCCACTTGCGAGCGTGAAAATCTTGCTGCGTGATGTCGCGATGCAACGGTCGCTTGTGCGCCCGCTGCTCGAACGGACAATGTGGCTCTCTACCAAAGGTGGCACCGAGTGTCGTTCTGCCCCGACGCTTGCGAGACGACCGGCTGCTCCAGCTGAGTGATACATGGTGGGCGTCGAGACAGCAGAGGATAGCAAACGCAGCAGTGTCTAGCTAGGCCAGTATACGAACGCAACATACGAAAGCGACATCGCCCCTAGCGGCGCAGGTCACGTCGCTGTCTCTGATCGTGTCTTCTGCTGCCCTCAGTCGCGCATCGCGCGTCGCTTCCCGACGTGGCCACCTCCATGCTATCATCTGGGCACAGCTATTCCTCCTCGCACTCGGAGTCGAAGATGCGCGCGGCGTGGACACCTCAGACACAGTCGGAGACGGCGCAGACGCAGGGCCATGCAGATGCAGCGCAGCTGGGTGGTCTGGGCCGCCAGAACGGCGAGTCGCAGTACGCCGCGGACCAGCCGACGCCAGCACCATCGTCCCTCCATGCAGCACAACACCAGCAACCAGCAGCGCATCAGCAGCAACAACCACAGCAAGACCAACAGCGGCGCGGTCACCATCAGCTGGACAACGAGCATCCGGATTCGCAGCCATCCTCAGATCGCGCGAATCAGCCACCACCGCCGGCTCGTCTACAAAGCCCGCAGACTGGAGGAGCCGGCGGCTCAGCGGAGCAATCAGGAACATCGGCAGCAGGCCGCAAGGCATCACAGTCGTCCGCACCGGTCCGTCGGCGTATCAGCAGAGCGTGCGACCAGTGCAACCAGTTGCGCACCAAATGCGATGGCCAGGCTCCATGCGCGCACTGTCTCGAGTTTGGGCTCAACTGCGAGTATGCAAGAGAGAGGAAGAAGAGGGGCAAGGTCTCCAAGAAGCATCTCGCAGAGCAGGCAGCTAGCAGCATCGCAGCAGCTGCAGCTGGAGCTGCTGCAGGAGCAGGCGGCGCTGCCGCTGCTGCCCCAGGCACAGTTGCTGCATCGAAAGCTCTGATCGGCGGGTCAGCGCCATCCTCTCATACCAGCAAGTCCGCAGACACGCCGCAGACGCAACAAGACGGTCCCTTCATGCCAGGCTTTCCTGGTCCCATTCAGAGCTTCGCCGAACCTCCGACACAGACCATCAGCAAGTCCTCGGTGCAGTCGGTGCCCGTGGGGTCTACCTTGAACGCAGTCGTGCCACCTGCAGCTTACAACCCAATCAACGATGACGTTCCGCGGCCTTCAATCTCGAGCACGATTGCTCAACCGTTCACGACGGACTACCAACAGGCTCCGTATGCAGCGTCTGCGATGGCGCAGCCTCACACGCTCAACGCTTTCAATCTCTCGTCAGCAGAGCTCAGTGGCATTCCGTTCCTTGGTTTCTCGCCACCGGCACAGCAGTCAGTAGCTCCCTGGGTCACACTCCCTTCACCGCCGACATTGCCGTATGCGATGCCGGGTCTCGCCAGCACATTACGCTATCCGGTCCTGCAACCCGTTCTCCCGCATATCGTCGCAATCATTCCGCAGTCGCTTGCCTGCGATCTCATCGACCACTACTACACCACCTCCACGTCCAACTTCATGTGGACGCAGTCTCCCTTCGTCGTCAGCTTCTTCTTCCGCAAGCAGTCATTCCTCCATCCTACCAACCCACGCCGATGCACTCCTGCTCTACTCGCCAGCATGCTTTGGATCGCCGCACAGACGAGCGAGGCGGCCTTCCTCACATCACCACCATCAGCGAGGGGGCGAGTCTGCCAAAAACTCCTTGAGTTGACTGTCTCACTGCTCAAGCCACTCATTCACAACTCGTCTCACGCGCAAGGCGACAGCAACCTGCACTACTCGTCAAGCGCTGTCATGAACGGCGTAGCGCTGGGTGGCCTCAACATCCCAGCCGACCAAGGAGGCGCGGACCACAACAGCAGTGCTGCTCTCGACGATGTCATCACGTACATGCACATAGCCACAGTCGTGTCCGCTAGCGAGTATAAGGCTGCCAGCATGCGATGGTGGTCAGCAGCATACTCTCTGGCCAGAGAGCTTAAGCTGGGTCGCGAGCTGCCTCCTAACCCCCCTCAGAGGGCACCAGGCGAGCTGGCACCGGAGGATATGGAGCCGGAATACCATCACAGGAATATGCCACGTTATGTCAGCGAGGAGGAGCGGGAGGAGCGTCGCAGAGTCTGGTGGATGCTGTACACGATGGATCGACACCTGTCACTCTGCTACAACCGGTCACTGAGTGTCCAGGACTACGAGTGCGAGAACCTTTTGCAGCCCCTGACGGAAGCGCAGTTCCAGGCCGGCGAGTTCTCCAACCCGAACCTCATGAACGTCCCTGGGACCAGCACGCCCCGCTACCGTCACGTTGGGCCAACCCTTGAGGTCACCGATCACAGCATGCTCGGGTTCTACCTGCCTCTCATGACGATCCTCGGTGAGATCATTGATCTTTACCACTTGCAAAACCACCCGCGGTTTGGGAACGCGTTTCGCAACGGTAGCGATGAGTGGAATCCGATGGTCGCTGAGATTAGGCGCCAGCTCGACGTGTATGGCCGCAGCTTGCGAGAGTTCGATGCGAGGTGCTCGAATCCAGCTGTGACCGACGCTCCAGCCGACGGCGTCGGCCCTACCGATGTCCTGCCTGATGTCGCCTCTGCCACCGGGTCCGCCATTAGTGGCACGACCGGCAAATCCGCCAAACCACCAACGACTGCCTCGATGCGGGAAACTTACGTGCAGACCAAGACTGTGGTCGCGTACGGCACGCACATGATGCATGTTCTACACATCCTGCTCGCAGGCAAATGGGACCCAATCTCGCTGCTGGACGACAACGACCTCTGGATCTCGTCAGAGTCGTTCATACAGGCCATGTCACATGCTGTCAGTGCGGCGGAGGCTGCGGCAGACATCCTGGATCTTGATCCTGACCTCAGCTTCATGCCATACTTCTTTGGTGTCTACCTGCTGCAAGGCAGTTTCCTGCTGCTTCTGACGGCAGACAAGTTGCAGGGAGATGCCAGTCCTAGCGTGGTCCGTGCATGTGAGACCATCGTCAGGGCGCACGAAGCCTGCGTTGTGACGCTCAACACGGAGTATCAGGTATGCTGATCGCCAATCCACTGCCGTCCCAGCTTCCCTTGCGGTCAGTGCTATCGTGTCAACGTGCTAACTTCGTGCTTTTCTCAGAGGAAATTCCGCAAGGTCATGCGCTCAGCGCTCCTGCGCGTCCGTGGCAGGGCTGTCGAGGACCACGCTGCACAGCAGAAACGGCGCGAGGTGCTGTCGTTATATCGCTGGACGGGAGACGGCACTGGCCTCGCACTATGAGGCAGTCGTTCGGGCATGACTGGCGCTGCCTCGCTCGCCTCACACACCGCTCAGCAACACGCCGCTTCACAACGACTGCCAGGCCGATGCATCTGCAGGATCTCACTGACAGAGACCAGTGCACCGGCTGTTCGCCGCCTGTCTGCGGTGTGGAAACTGACATACATATATCGCGACGTGGACGGAGCGTCTACGGTACGCTTGCTACGGACGCCGAGGACCCCGGGGGTGACTTACAGAGCAATTCTGTCTCCCGCAGTCCTGGTCTAGACTCATCGCACGATGTTACGCTTCCTGACTCACAATCTTCACAACATACTGCATTGTTTTGCCATAGATACACACAGATAACGGCGCACATCTGCGCCAGCACAAATGCTACAAGCCAGCCTCAAATCAACCCTCCATGCTCAGGTCATTCTCGCCAGTTGTGCATGACTATCACCGCGACGCTGAGTGTCCCGCAGTCGTCCATACTCACCGCTTGGAGTGTCGCCCTCACACGTGAGCCATGCTGGGCAATGCACTGCCTCCAACCCCTTCCCCCTACTCCTCTCCGTACTTTACCTCCCCGTCACCACTGCTGGTCAGCAGGCGGCTCCCGCGGCCCACCACAAAACCGACATGCTTCAACTCGACCTGAGGCCATCCCTCTTTACACCCCTAAGCCATCTCCATGGACAACATGCCCCTTCTCCCTCTGCACGTTGCGACTACTGTCGTCTGCTGCACTTGAGTCGTCAATGCGAAGTCGCGAAAGCACTGCCGCGTCTGTGGCGGCTATCGCGTCTACGGCGAGTTGCCTGCGTCCGCAAGGACCGGACGCGGTAAGCGCGCGTCTGCACCGTGACATAAAAACCCTCCGCCGCCTCTTCGCGCGCCTGCTGTAGCTCGCGACGCGCAACCTCACCTCATCTCGTCGTCTCTGCATGGTAGCGACCGCCACTGCTACCGCCGCGGTGGCTGGCTCAGCCAGCTGCGTCTGTCGTGGGCGAATGAGACCAGTCTCTTCGGCCAGGACAGGCAGGTCGGGCGCATGCACGCCGCGGCCCTCTCTCCCGCACAACTTTGAGTTGCCACGCATCCGGTTCAGTGTCGTGCCAATCAGTCGATGTGCGCAGAGCCTACCGAGAGTCCCTGCTCCAAACCGCCGCCGGGGTTACCCTGGGTCTGCTGCAGTCTCTGGCCGCTGGTGACTTGTGGCGTCTTGTCACCGAGTCTCCGTTATGGCGGTCCAGAGCTGCTCGCAGCACCGAGGGCCGGTCGGTGGGGGGACTGGGGGCAGCCGCTCCAATGTATCATGGGCTCGGAGACCAGCACGCCATATTCATGTGGCCCCTGCCCTCCAATTGCAACTGCCGGGTCCTTGGTCGGGATTCGGTGGGCAGCGAGCACCTTGCTTGGAGCGTTGTCTAAATCCCTTCACACTGCAGAACCAGTGGAGGAGGTATGGGGACGGAGTCCAGTTGGCAGTGGACTGTGTGCACCTCCGGATCATACCATCGCCAGCCTATGCTGGGCTTCGCGAGCTACGGATGTACAAGCCTATCAGCGCCCGTTGATCGTCGGCGGCCTGCCCTCAGAGATGTGGACAGGCGTCTTCCGTCCAGACCGACACTCTCATGCGGCAGCCTGACCCGCAAAATTCTCCTGCCGTATCACATCGGTACCCATGTCCCTTCCCAGGTCGGCACAGCTATCATCCCTCCAAGGAGCAGCTGGCGTTGCATATGCGAGCCCGAGGCCAGCTCATAGAGCATCCCATACCTGGAGGAGATAGAACCTAGTTGGGTCTGCCGACGACGCTCAACGCCCCGCTCCTCTCTGCGTTGTGGCAACAGATCGCCTGATCCGGTATGCTAGTCCGGTATTAAGCACACGCCGCAGGGCCAACCGATGGAGTATGCAGCGGGTAGCCGCAGGTGCCACGATGCGCGCTCAGGATGATCCTCCAGAGGATCTCAAATGAAACGGGAGGCAATGCACTTTCGCATGGGCGCTACTATGTTTGTATCTTGCAAGGTTTCCAGGACCTCTGGGTGCAGCCTTGAGTGTGCGGAGCCGACGACATCAGCCACAGCTCAGGAGTAAGGTCGTCCTGCGTGGCCGCAGAAGGTTGCTGCGCGTACCGTAACGCTTCTAGGCACCCCGAGTCGCGCTGCAGCAAAGGGACGGGTGCAGCCAAGGTCTCGCTGTAATCCGGCAAATGTTCAGACCACACTTGGCATGGCAGTGCTGTCTTCGTCACGAGGTGGGTCCTCTGGGCGATGCTCCTCGCGTGTCTGGCCAGACAGCGGGAAGGAGAGGAGATGATCCACATGGGCCGTGCGCGAGGTCATAAGTGCTCTCAACGTCCCGGTTGTCCAGTACAGTGCGATGCAGTCCACCCGCGCCTATCCCCTTCCCCTCCCCCTTCCAAGTACACCGAACGCATGGTGGATTCCTGGCCGTGATTTGCGTCCGGTGGAGAGGTTCTTGCAGATGCAGGGCTGCGCCGACTCCCCTAGTGCAAGCCAGGTCGGCAATGCCCCATACAGGTCTCCTGGGTGGACGCCTGCTCCCAGGACAAGGGCAAAGGCAAGCGCTCCCTACTCGGCGGAGCGCACATCGGAAGATGCGAAAGTTGCGCTCGGGGCAACAACCGCAGCTTGAGCTCCTTTATCGCTCCAGGGCGCCTCCTTGATCGCGCGTGTCGCGAACCGCCTGCGACCATATATCAATGGCTACTGCATTGTTGCCTGGTCTGTCTACACGATGATACAGCAACAGGAGGTTGCTCAGACTGATGGGAGTCACTCGAGCAAGCCCCGGGGTATCCGTTGGAACATGGAGACGAATAGCCAGCCCCAAGCGTCGCGCGACGGCGACGGCGACGTGCGAGCTCATCACGATGACATCTCTGGATGGCCGACGGAGATGACCAAGGAGGAGATCAAACGCGATCTGTCTGCTCGGCATATCAACATGATTGCATTGGCCGGCATGATCGTAAGGACTGGTCTCATAACCCCTGAACTCGTTGACTGAAGACTGGATGAGATTCGCATCTAGCCGCGTCCAACTGAGCCGTCATCGCGACGCCATTGCAACTGCAGTCGAGCTGGTTTCTAACATGCGACCATGATTATAGGGCACCGGCCTGTTCCTAGGGTCCGGCGAGTCAATCGCGCGAGCCGGACCTGCAGGAGCTTTGATCGCTTATATCATCATGGGTGTCGTCACAACAGGCGTTGCCTATGCCGCAGGAGAGCATTCCGCCTTCATGCCACTTGCCGGTGGTTTCGTTGGGCATGTGACGAGATGCATTGAACCCGCCCTGGGGGCTGCCGCAGGGTGGAATTTCTGTGAGTTGCCAGCGGCGAGAAGGCATCGATCGACTGCTCGTCTCAAGCGCACCGGCGCTCACGCTCGTTGCATTCAGGGTACGCCATCGCTATCAACGTCCCGGCTGAGATCAGCGCCGCAGCAACGCTTGTCGAATACTGGGACGACAAGGTCAACACCGCTGCTTGGATCACGATCTTCTTGGTGTTCGCAGTGGTCGTCAACTTCTGCAACGTCCGACTATACGGAGAGGTGAGGCGGATAGCGTCTGACTACTCCGTCGAGCATGGCCACTGACTCCTCGTCACAGACCGAAGTGGTATTCGCAATGATGAAAATCGCCCTCATCATCGCACTGATTCTCAGTGGCCTGATCGTCGACCTTGGAGGCGGCCCTGATCACCAGCGCATAGGATTCCGCTTTTGGAAGAATCCAGGGGCTTTCAGCGAGTACCTGGTACCCGGAGCCACCGGACGATTTCTGGCGTTGTGGAGCACCATGTTGATGGCAGCCTTCAGCTATGGGAACATCCAAGTAGTCGCCATCTCAGGGGTAGAGACGCGCAACCCGCGCGTGATCATTCCCTCCGCCACGAGGATGACTGCGCTCAGAGTGTTAGTTTTCTACATTCTGAGCATTCTCATCGTTGGTATGATCGTGTGAGTGAACTGCATGAGTCGCGGGCTATAGCCATGTGAATGCTGCCAGACTGACGCTGTGCTAGTGCATCCAATGATCCCGACTTGTCGAACGGTGGCGACAGCGTCAAGGACTCTCCGTTCGTCATCGCATTCCAGCGTGCTGGGATCTCGGTCTTCCCGTCCATCATCAATGCGGTGGTCATCACCTCTGCCGTCTCTGCCGTTTCGGCGTGCATCTTCATCTCTTCCAGGACCTTGTACGGTCTGTCGAGAGATGGGCATGCGCCTCGGTTCTTCCAGCGGTGTAACAGACTTGGAGTCCCGTACTACGCCGTGGGTCTCTCCAGTGCGCTCGGTCCGCTCGTGTACATGACTGCCCGTGGAGGCACCGCCAAGTCGACCACCGAGATCATGGTCGTCTTTCAGTGGTTTGTCAACATCACTTCGGTCGCCGGGCTGATATGCTGGATCGTGCTTGTGTCGGCATATTTGCGATTCTTCTACGCCATGAAGGCGCAAGGCTTCTCGAGAGACGGTCAGTCCAGATGCAATTGCAGACGTCTGAACCTACGACAGCTCGCCAAGCATGCTGACCCGCAGTAGACCTGCCTTATAAGGCGCCTCTCCAGCCCTACCTCTCGTGGTTCACCTTGTTCATGGTCTGTGTTGTGGTGTTCTTTTCGGGTAAGTCTACCGGTTGCCGTGGCCGCACCGGCTGTGCCGCGTCGACGGTGATGCTGACAACTCCTGTGCGCGTCCAGGCTTCGACGTCTTTTTCCCGGGGAAATGGTCGGTGTCCCAATTCCTCACGTGTTACATCAACATCTTCATCTTCTTGAGTACGTCCACTACCCCCACGCCTCTCACCCTCCACCCCTCACACCTCCTCACCCCCTCTTCCCCTCCTCATGCAATGCCCGCTTTGCTGTCCGTCGCGGATGCTTTCCGGTGCAGCTGGGATTATGTCGCAGCTGCATCCCGTCCCAATCCAGCTTGCAAGTCAGTGGAGGCTGTGTGGTTCTGCCGGTGCAGGACGGGGTACCGGCATGACGGCTCGCGCAGGAGCGAGCTTGTTCCAGTGGCGCGCGCATGTCTTGAGGCTTAGGTGCCGTGCCACTGGCCACGCCTTGCAGGTCCTGCCGCGATATGATGCGGACTGCCCCTCACCTCACGCACAAGCTCATCGCTACGCGTCTGAATCCGATTGCTGACGCGACTCCTGCAGCGGTGTATGTGCTTCTGAAATGCATGTACGGTCGTCGTTCACGGATTCGGTCTTTGCACGAGATCGATCTCCAGACCGAATTCACTCGCATGCGTGAGGAGATCGCTCAAGGACAGTACGTGCCTGACAAGCTCGCGCTGCCTGCCGCCTCGTCTGTGAGCGATCGCTCACAGAGTGACTCAACCACCTGGAAGGGCAGGACCAAGGACAGCCTGAGGAACCTGAAAGGCAGAAGCTGGATCAGACTGTGGGTCTGGTGGTAATCGTCGCTGCCCGGCGGCATCGTCACCGATTAGATTGCCGCTCGTTTCCAGACGTGTACGGTTAAGAGTAGAATGGCATTTACTCGATGCTGGAGTGCCGAAAGCCGCCAACAGCATTGCAAGCAGGCGCCCGGCTTGTCGCTGGCTTTGCCATCGCTCTCATGGCGATCGGTCTGGCTCCAATCCCTCGCTCGGAGCTACGAGCGACACAACATGGAAGAGGCGTCCCCGTACCATCCCACAGCAGACATGAACTGGATGCGGCTCCAGCGGCACAAGAGACTGGTGTCGGCTTACTGTGCGTGTGGATGTGGTAACCGATCTACGCCGTACCGCCCCGCTGTGCCTCATGTCTCGCATCAGCTCGGACTCCGGCCCCAAGAGCATCGCGCGGGCGGCTGACACGCGGACATCCTGAAGGCTGGCTGCGCACCTCGACGGATCGCATCGAAGTGGTGTGCTGGCCTGCGAGCACTGCGGGCAACGCGCGTCGCGCGCAGACCGTGGCTGCCCCTACCCCCCAGCTGATCGACTGCAGCTAGCTCGGGGCTACGCCTCACCGTGCTCGCGCATTGCATCAGGCGTTGCTCCACCTCAGCTGGGTGGGAGCCTGCAAGCTGGAGCTGGAGCAAGATAGGCGAGGCGGCATGAGCCACACGCCCGTTCTCCAGTGCCCGCCTGTGGGCACGCCGTGAGGGTCCAGACCCGCTGACTGGTCGAGCGGTATCACCGCCTCCTACTCGCATGACATCAAGCATGTAGCAGGGCGGAGCAGGGAGTCCACTGAGCGGCTGTGGACCTGAGACGATGAGGGGAGGGGTCCGTCACCGCCAGCAGCGATGGTGATAGCTGGCTATATAAGCCCGCTGGTGTCGTGCGTGGAGGTCTAGTTACAGTCGACCATCTCCCAAGCCACGCACACACTCACCATCACGCACGCGCTCAATCATCGTCACACGCACCCTTCTCCGTCTCTTACACGGAACTATACTTACAGCATTCCACGATGTTCGGCTGGGGTAAGGCCGCCCTGTCAATAATGCCCCGCTGCCCATGGTCGACTATCGCGTGCTGACATTCACGCCAGGCGAGGCTGAGGAGAACCACAAGGAGTTCTACAACGGCGAGGAACTCGAGCACCATGAGGCCAAGTTCTCGCACGAGCTCATCGCCGGCGCTGCCGCCTACCAGGCGATGAAGTCGTACAACAAGCACAAGGAGGAGAACGGTCAGTGACATGCGTTTTGAGGTGCTGCTGCCGTCCAAGGACAGTCTGGCTGATGCCCCTCACAGGCGAGGAGCCCTCTCACAGCAAAGCCAAGGAGATCATCGCTGGCCTCGTCGGCGCTGAGGTCGACCGTCTCGCCGAGACCAAGGGCCGCGACGCTTGGGACAAGCACAAGCTCAAGAAGCAGGCCGAGGAGAACGCCCACAGCCTGTACGACGACAAGTACGGCAGGGATGAGTAAGAAGTGGGTGCCTGCGCGCGCGCACCGGCTATTGAGTCTTGGATTGTGCATCGCACGCTCGTGCTGCGCGATTGAGCCATCGCAGCATGGCTTGAGCTCAGCACCTAGCACCTGTCATGACAGATACGAAGCATATACAGCAATTGATGAACCTTGCTGGGCTCAGGATCTCGACGCTTCGCGGCGCATCATGTGCACGACTCTGTAGCATGTCCGCCACCCACAACCGTCGTAGTCTATGGCGCCTTCAATGGACGCGCACCAGTGGTGCAACGGCCGGCCTCCAAGAAGTGAGCGGCGGCCGGCCCCAGAGGCGCTGAGCAGACTGGGTTGACCCCGACTACCGGTGTCGCGGCCACCAAGCCACTGTCCTTGCCGCTGGTGCTGAGGGAACGCAGCCGAGCTTCGCATCAGCCAGCTGCAGTGCCGCCGACCATATGCTCGCAGCAATGCTGCCCGCCAGCGCGACGAAGCTCGGTCGCGAACCAGCGGTAGCCAGCAGCTGGTCTACCGCCCTTGAAACAGCGATGCCTGGCCAGCAGCAAGGCCATGGAGCCCGCGTCCGCAAATGCAGTGCCATCCAGGGAGCACGTGGCGGCCTAGCCTAGCGAGGAGCCAAGAAGCCAAGTCTCTGGAGCCGGGGTGTCCATCGCTGCGAAGCCAATCGTACCATGCCTGCGCGGCCCGGAGGAGTAGAGTATACTCGCCCCCTTCGCTCCCTGCGCTCCCCCTCGCCACCCCCCAACCCAACATCGGGCTGGCCTTGGCCGTGACACGGGCTCGACGGGCGTCAACCCTCACAGCAGCAAAGCACGCGCGCAGCCCATGGCGCTAGCCAGCCAGGCCGATGAGGCCGCCCCCGTCTGCCTGCTTGCCACCGCGGGCTGCCGGCCTCGTCTGGAGTGGGTTCGCGCGAACTCTGATGGTTGCAACGAGCGGGGACGCCCGCAACGCTGCTGCGGATGCCAGCGCGCGCCCGCCGCCCCTCCGCGACGCCATGAGTGCCAGTGCCATGCTGAGTGCCAGCGCAGGGCTCGTGGAGCGCGCGAGCACGCCAAGCCGAGCCTCGTCTCGGATGCTCAGAAATCAGGGCCCAGCCTAGATCCCTGGGTGAGGCCGCCAGGCGTCGTGGACTCTGCGACGGAAGCCGGATGCGCTCTTGACTGCCATGCGCAGGCGCTGCGTATTCGGCCCCGTCGCCTGCTCGCACCCAGGGTCATTGGCCTGGAGGCTGGCTGGGGAGGGGGGTGCCGATGTCCCAGACAGTCGGTCTCACGCGGCGTATCCGATAAAAGTATCGCTCGCCTTTGCTTCGATGCAGCCGCCACTCTTGTGCCGTCCTCGTCCGCACGGGCGCACGCACGAGACGCCGAACCCAGATACACACGCACATCGACGGCGCCCTCGCTGCCCTCACGCGCCATCTGGCCTGCCTGCTGGGATTCAGCAAGCATTGTTCGCCGACTCTCAGGTGAGCTGCCCTTAGTACGTCCGTCGACCCCGGGTGTTTCGGCCACCCAGGGTGCCTCGGTTATGCATCATGCGCCTCCGACCTGGCTGCTATGCGAAGAGGCGTTGAGCAACAAGCGATGCGTGGGCGCTGCTGATCGGCAGCAGCACAGGCACCGTGTCATACTTGGGCATGCAATTGACGCCACACGCAGCCCTTCCAGGTCCCTACCGAGTCACCGCTACCCGGCCCTATCACCGCTCCTGGCACCGAGATCGATCCGGGCTGTCTACGCGCCCTTCGACACCACCAAGCAGCAGCAACCGGACCCTGCAGCGGCAAGGCAGCAGCAAGGCAGCAGGACTCGGAAGTGCCCGTTGCCGTTGCTGCGAGTCTGCCTATTGGTGCGACCCGCATTAGCCAAGCGGCCTGGCACTGCGAGCCCGGCCGCCGACCATTGGCCGGCGGCGTGACACCCCTGAAGAAGCGGCCGTGACGCAGTGTCCGCCAGAGCACCAGCAAAGCCGCCGGCTTCCTGGGCCGGGCACCTGGCCTGCCATCGCACAAACCCGAAACACCCATGTACAGTGACACGAGAGGCTCAGCCGCAGCCCCCAGCGACCCGTATGTCGGCGTTGCGCCTGCGACCGTCGCACGCGGGCCTCCGCGTGGCCCCACCACAACCGCGAGTGGCGCTGCCAGCGCGGCATGCACACCATGCCGTACCGTCAAGATGAGGTGCACGCGCGAGGTTGGGGAGACTGTGTGCAATCGATGCAAGCGGAAGGGCCTGGCATGCTTCTTTGAGACACACCGACGAGGCCGGAAGCCTGGAACCAAGTTGGTGACCTCCCACCGCCCCTTGCGCAGTGCCGTGTCGCTGCAAGTCGCAGGCTTGGGGCGACTGTGCCTGCGCACCGAGAAGGATGCCTGCTGATCATGAGCTAGGTTGAGGCCCAAGGCCGAACGCGAGCGCGACCGAGAGCTTGAGAGAGAACGCCAGCGAGCAAAGAAGCAGGAGGCTGGCACGTCTCAAATCGGCGGCAGGCATGATGTGCCTCAGGACCTGGACGGCCATGTCAGTGGCGCACCAGGAGTCTCAGCGGTGCGCCGACCACAGCCCTCCATGACGCATGCAGAGTCCCGACCACAAGACTCCAGCTACCCGGATCTTCATAACGCCAGCGCGGGGCCGCTGTCGACGTCGGAGCCGACAAGATACGGCGTTAGCAGTAGCAGGGCACACAAGAAGACGCAGTCGTTGGCGTGGTCATTAGACAGTCGGTTGATGGACTACACCACGTGCTCCGTCACCGGCTCCCAGGGGACCGCTGATTCGCCAACGGCAGGCGATCTCAAGGCAGGGTCCTCCATCGCATCGCAGTCACCGGCGGCGGGCTCTGCGCGTCGAACGGCTGCTGCCATCAAGGGCAACACGGATGGTCTGGCGCCGTTCAGCCTGCTTCGGAAGTCCACGACTGCGGGTAACTTCACCATAGCCAACATTCTCAATGCGGAGGAAGACTCGTCAAGTAGCTCGGGTACAGAGAGAGGCAGGTCAGGCAGCATGCGCGACACCGCGGAACTGCATATCGACGAGAAGCATGACCCAATCGTGCTGGGGCTTGTGAGCCTGCCCACTGCGCAGGGTCTGTTTGAGAGGTGCGTCGCACCACGGTCGCGTGCCAGTGCCCGTAGGTCATGACTGACAGTCCTACAGTTTCTTCCAGTACATGAACACCTTCATCTGCCAATTCGATCCACGCTTGCACACCATGCGGTACATACGCACGCGCTCAGCATTCCTCTTCTCGGCGCTCCTATGCGCAACCGCCAAGTTCCTGGCGCCCGACCTCCACCAACGGCTATACGACCACGTGGAAAGCCAGTTGCGGGAGATCATGCCCGCGGGACAGAAATCCACCGAGATCGTGCAAGGCATTCTGCTCATGACGTACTGGAAGCAGCCGAGTGACTCGCGAGCATGGTTGCTAGTCGGCTATGCCATACGCGCGTGCATCGAGATGGGCTGGCACCAGCTGCCGCCCACCAACCTGGAACCGGGCATGACAATGCTACAGCCAGACCGTGAGATGGAGCTGCGCGAGAGGCGAAACAAGGAGCGCACGTGGCTGCTGCTATTCGTGTACGATAGAAGGTTAGTGAGGTTCAGTCCTAACCTGCGGGAGTCACAGTCCCGTCCTGAGCTGACGAGGTGCACAGCGTAAGCCTCCAGGTCGGCAAGCCCTGGATGATCCAGATGGACGCCGTCATCCGCGCCTCAGAAACGTGGCATCAGCATGCCTACGCAGTCCCAGGTGTGGACCAGATCATGTCTGCCTTTGTGCAGCTCCGCATACTCGGGTCAGATCTGCTTGACATATGCCAGATCGACCCTCGAGCGGGCGCGTCCGAGGCCTTCCACCGCAACGAGAGCGTCCTCAGCTCATTCAACGACCATCTCGACCGCTGGGAGACGCACTGGTACAAGACAGTCGAGGACGCCACTGCCAATATATCGCATCGCTTCATTATCCATTTCTATGGCGCTCACCTCCGGCTGCTGGTCAATTCGTACCGCCTGCAACTCTCAATAGTAGGAGGCGTCGGCATCGCCAAGCAGGCGCTATGGGTGTGCTATCTGAGCGCGCTGAGTATGCTGCGGCTGGTGATCGATCGGCTAGGGGTCGGGTCGCACCTGTTCTACTGCCAGGACTCGATACACGTGATGATCGCCTACGCCACGGTGATGCTAATCAAGATACTGCTATCGCTGCCGGGAGAGCTACCAGCAGACTCGGAGTCGCAGATACTCGATGTGATCCGCGAGGCTAGCGAGGCCTTTAGCCGTCAGAAGCCAGCAGGCGACACGAGCTGCTTCTATCAGCAGCGGTTCCTCGCCAACGTCGTGGACCACTACCTGCAAACACAGCAAGAGTCCACAGCCGCTGGGTCGCAGTGGGCAAGGAGAATGACGGCTACAAGCACAGGCAGCAATGGGGCCCCGTCCTCTGCTGCCTTGGAAGGCCTGGGCGGCACAATCGCAGCTGCTAGTAGTCTCCTGAATCTGGACAGGCGTGCATCTGCACCGACGGGGCTGTATGCCAACATGCCGCCTCCGCCTCACCGCTGGAGCGTCTACCGCCAGTCGCAGCAGATCTCACCAATCTCAGAGACCGGGGTGCCAAACACCTACAGCGAGATCTCACCACCACCGACAGCAGGGTCACTGCCGGGGAACCCCCAGGAGCCCACGTACTTGCCCTCCAATCAGAAACCTTTCGCACCACCTCATGCGCGACTGTCGATGTCATGTGGCCTGCCCCAACCCGTCCCGAGCTTGTCGATGGCCGGCAGCGCGCCGTACCAGCAAGTGCCCGGTAGCGGCAGTGTTTTCGCGCCTCCTACTCCTCTCGAGCAGGCCTACCCGGCCTTCGGCGGTGGATCATTCAGCGCACCTTCCGGCAGCTACCAGCTCTTCACGGACAACATCGTCTGGGAAGACCTGTTCGCTGGCGCAGGGTTCAGCGTGAATAACGGCGCGTTCCTTCCCGTGAGTATGGCTGATGCATGAGTCAATGAGGGGGACATTGGATAGCGTTTGCGGTCCATACTCTGCGATACTCAGCATCGGCTCACGTCCGATTTTAGACATGTACATATTGAATCGGTGGTGGGTTCATCAAGGTACAATGTGAAGCCTGCGAACACCTACAGCCATTGCACTTCGTACGCAGCCTCTATCCACTTGCGCCATCGGCCCATCGGGCGTGCTAGTAGATGCGAATGCGCCGGTCACGGATTGGCACTCGCAGTCATGGTCTGAGTGGCACTCTGGGTCTGAGTCTGACTTCAGTCGCGTGATGTGTCGTGCCACGACAAGTGGTGCAAGCTTATCAGCAATGCGACATGATTGACACGGACATTCTGCACTCTGACCAGTCATTCCGAGCTGCGACTCCTCGGCAGCATCGATCGGCCATGGAGCGTGGGCATGAGACTGGCAGTCATCAAGCATCGGAGACGCTCACCACGGTGGTGTGAGGTTGCGGACGCGCGCAGGATGCTCAATTGCGCAATTGAGCCAGTTTCTCGCACGGGAGTTTCTCGGCATCAAAGAGGTCCTATAGCTCAGTTGGTTAGAGCGTGGTGCTAATAACGCCAAGGTCGCGAGTTCGACCCTCGTTGGGACCATATTTTTGCCTCCTAGCCGATTAGAAGCTTCGTCCTGGCTCACGAGCACTTCCTGGCGAGCGAAGGACACCTCCATGGTCTTCTGGCCCAGTAGCATGAGGAGATACTTTGTTCGGAACGCAAGCGACGATGTCGGGGGCGTACAGTCATGGTTCAACTCGTACGCGAATTGAGTCAAGGCGCCGGCGATGGCGTTGCCATCTGAATGCTGGATGAAGGCCCGCCAGCAACGGGTAGTCAGACACAGCAGCAGCTACGGAATCATGTCGCATTGACCATGCAGAGCATGGCAGAGCCTTCCTGCCCTCGCGCTACTGTTCGTCGTTAGATGCATTGGCCGACCAATTGCAGATCAATCAATGCTATAGAAAGCATGAGAACAGGCGAAGCCAAGCTGGCGCGCAAGGGAGCTTGTCAGAGCGCAGAAGATGGCCTAACCTCATGCGGATTGCAGCATAGGTTTGCGTGAGACCATGTAGAACCGGAGAAGGCTGGCCATGTCAGAGCAGGAAAGACGAACACTGCTTGGGAGTCCCGACCGGCTTGGCCGAACGCCGTCACCGACACATGCAGGTCCGGCCGCGCGACCTGTCCAATTGCGGATGCGCGGCATGCCACTAGTTCGCCGTGATAATTGCTGGCAGCCACCGTGTACTCTGCTGGCACCTGCGACTAGCCAGCGATGTGCCAGTCAACACACCCACAGTCACACCAGGCGTGTAAGACGACAGCTGTAGGATCAATCTGCTGCTGCTGAGTCACAGCCGCTGAGCGTCGTCGTGAAGCCCGTCGTCGCGAAACTGATAGGACACAGACGGGCCGATTTCGAGCTGCTAGCCGTATCGCACTCAATTGCTGCCACCGCCAGCGCACTGATCGTCCGAAGATGACTGCCTTGCGACTGGGCCAATAAGGCCGGTTATATCCAGCTCACTGCAATTGTTGACAGGCAGTCGGCATGCCTCTTCTGCGCGCCGCCGCGGAGGCATGATCTCCTTCGCCTCAGCACTCGTTGATTGAACGTTGGCATCTTGGCCCAAGGGCCTCAATCGATGAGTGCTTTGCTATAGAGAGGCTTGCGCTGCTTAACGACTATGTGTCTATATGGGCTGCTCGGCACAAAACTTGACACAACAAAAACAGCATCATTGGTCTAGTGGTAGAATTCATCGTTGCCATCGATGAGGCCCGTGTTCGATTCACGGATGATGCATTCTTTTTGCCTCCGTCCGATGCCGTTCACATCTGGCGTTATGGCCATCTGAGAGTCCTAGTGATGGCACCGTGTGCGCCAATGGGCGCAGCAACTACCGTCCACAGAAGAGGTTGGCTTCGTGGTCAACTCATCAGGTCGCCCGTCAGCCTGCCGTCAAGCTATCAGTCACCGCGCAGTACTGTCCAACCGTCTCCCAAGAGGATGATTGAGGCATTGAACGACTCTCAGCGCTGACTGCGGACAGCGTAGTCCATGCCGACACGTTGAAAGACCCGAACACTGCCAACGCAGGCGACTATGCCTGACCACCGTGAGACGAGAGTCGCACGGCGCGTACCTGAAGCGTGGGCATCACAGTGGGGTTGCGCTCACGACTCCCGGCCTCATGACAAGGTCCTGCGGCGACCACACGCGAATGCTTCGTGCGCACCATGCTCCTCCCAGAGCATCATAGTCCCCCACGCGCATGAGGCGTGAGGACATACTGAAGCCAGGCACATGAAACCCCAATGCTACGAGACGTTGCCGTGGACTGTGCGTGTCCCTGGTGCACTGACATGCGACCGTTGTCCGGACACATGTTGACAGGCGCACAGGGCGCACGCCGAAGTTCGCTGAGGTCAAGAGCCCACACCCCTCTTGAACGGACGCTGTATGCTCGGTCCCGAACCCCAGTCGTCCAACGCTCCAGGGCCCCGGCATGCGCCGCCAGCTCCGTGTCCCTTGCGTCTCGTGCGTGTTGTGCATGCGTCGTGCGGCAACGGCGTATCATGTGTCGTTGGACGAGCAGCCTTGCTCCTGTTCGGGGCGTGCCAATGCGTTTCTCAGCAGCGGCAGACGGAGGACATCGCACTGCTAACCCATGCTACGCCTCGCCGTTGGCTGCGCCTACGTGATGTGCTGGTGGAACAGCATCCCCGCCGCATTGACCGCGAGCCACAGGGGCCGTCTTCTAACGTCGACGCCGTTGGGTGGCCCTTGCCCATCCGTGATTCTTACACTTGAGCCAGGCTCACCGGCAACATGCTAGGGTTCCTGCGGTGCTGGCATGCTCTGAGAGGGCTGTGCGTGCGCGCACGGCGAAGAGGGCACTGCAAAAATCGCCATGCCTGGATCGGAGCGTTCGCGCACGGCAGTCGACGCACGTGGATCTGCTGTGGTATGCCGGTGCTCGACAATGTGCGGACACATCGAAACGTGCTGGTCGTGTCGAGTATGCCCTTTTGCTCGGCTACTGGAGGGAGGCGGTTAGGAGTGGTGCGACCAGCCGAGCAGCTCTGCCACATTCTGGCCCAGCAAGGTCGACTGAGAGTGACCTGATGGCGACGATCTACCTGGAGGTTCAACTAGTTTACCAGAGCTAGAGGCCTGACCATCGCATCGCCATATCAAGCGTTCATCCTTGGCCACGCTACGCGCTACGTGCAAAGCGCTAGCCGCAAATACTACATCGTGTTACCGTCAGGGACGCAGCTGAGTTTTTCGGCAATCGGCTGCTGCAAGGACCGTCGTACTGCCGAAGGAGGACCCACGGAAGGACTGGTTTCTGCATCGCGGCGACACAACGGCACGGACGTGCTTTTGGAACCGTGCAAGAGGAGACTCGCGACGGCACTGCAGCGGTAACCCTTGAACGAGAAGGCGTGGGCAGAGACAGGTTTGCCGGGCTGTCGCCTACAGCCAAAAGACCTGAAACCAGGCCTACTCTGCACAGCCTGCTTTGCTGCGCAGCCACAGACTATGAACCGCTGAAACACGCCCGCCTAAGCGATCTCAACCTCGCCGTTCCGGCATTGCGGGATCACGCCTTCTCGTCCTGCTGTGCAGCCCTCGCGAATGCTACTACTATCTTCGAGGAATTCCCTCTCGTCGGACGTTCCTGCAGGTCAAGCTCAACAGATCTGATAACTCTCGTTACTCGTTCGAGCTGACGACAGTCAGAGTCGAATCATGCATCATCGGAGTCATCTGATCCCCGACGGGGGCTCCACATACTGCAGTAGGCCATACGCCGGCAATGTGGGATAGCAGCGAAAGCTTCCCAAAGCCGCACCCCTGCTCGATTGTTTCGAGAAGAGATACAAGTGGAGCTGTGTAGTGACAAGGTGATACGTGGAGCATGGGCCTGCGTCGTGGTTGTTCCGCTCGCTCGGTCGACGGCGCGCACAGTCGCTTCACCGTCCTTCCAAAGCCTGAATCGACCAACTCGCCTGTCTGACTGCAGTCGGTCAGGCCATTGATCTCGCGAGCTCACTGCTCTGAGCAGAATTGTTTCAAAGAGCCGGGTGTCAAGTCTTCAGGGAGCTCGGGCGTCTGAAGCGCACGAGACAGCCGACTGGCGTACCGACCGGGATCAGCTGCGTGAGTGCGATGACGCCCCTGACCTGTTATGAAGCGACTCTGGCGACTGCGATTGGCTTCACGCGGCGTAATTTTGCGCCTCCAGATTTGAAGCTAACACAGCTTGTTCCAAGCTATCTTCGATAATACACCAGCTTATGTTGACAGCCCACTCAGCAAGCCTTACTATTGCCCGGCCTCGAGGCCTGCTTTTCTCCCATTGGGAAGCTGGGCTGACGATCCTCCAACAAATGCACCCATCACACCGCCTTTTGACATCTCCGAGCCCATCTCTTATAGGACTGCGTTCGCCGCAGCGCTTGAAGATCGCGCTCTGTCACCACTGCATTTTACCTCGCATCTATCATTTACAACCGGGCATTTGTGTGACAGGCGCTCAGGCACTCAGGCACTCAGCCACCTTCTGATTCCTCCGGCCCGTCTGTCCTTGCTCAGGGGGTACTGCCGACTGAACTCTCACAGCTCAATTGGCTCATTGGCGATCTATCATCCTTTCTTGAGATAGACCGTCCGGCTCAACTGACCCAGACGTTCTCACGGCCTTCTTCGACCAGACGCTTGTCAGCATCTCGGCAAAGTCACCAGGACTCTGCTCAGAGCCGAAAGCCGGCCAGCCCCCGTCTGCTGACCAGCCACTTGCAAGCGCTCTGCATCAGAGACTTGCTTCTGAGAGGTCATGGTCGCCATCAACATGGACTTCACGACCATCTTGAATCAGAAGGGCACCCAATCTGCCTTGTCTGACGTTCACTTGCAACACTTCGGCTCTCCTGCCCATCTGCGATTGCCGCAGTCGCCGGATCTCGCTTCTGACCCAGGCGCGCCTCACGGTGTGCCGGCTACCATGATGTACCGACCGACGTCTCAGCCTGTTCAGGCGCTTGGGCCTTTCTACACAGCGCCGACACACTTCCAGCAGCCGGCTCACGATGCAACGCCGGAAGCCAAAACACCTCTGTCGGCGCCTCAACCTGCTGCCAAAACCCATCTGTGCTCTAGCTGCGGCAAAGGGTTCGCACGGAGAAGCGATCTCTCTCGACATGGTGAGTGCGCTTGCTTGACTAGTGAGGCGATGAGTTGGGTCATTGTGATCGAGCTCCGAATACGACGACGTACACCTACTGACAACCCTGGTAGAGCGCATCCATACCGATGACCGGCCTCACGTTTGCGATTGGCCAGCATGCGGTAAGCGGTTCATCCAGCGCTCGGCTCTCACCGTGCATATGCGAGTGCACACTGGCGAGAAGCCGCATGTTTGCGTCCGCTGTGGCAAGGTACGTTAGCAAGCGATCTGCGAGGAACAAGGTTCAGGGCCATAGCGTCTAACTCAATGACAATGAACAGCCGTTCAGCGACTCCAGTTCCCTCGCTCGTCATCGCAGGATCCACTCCGGCAAACGCCCTTTCACCTGCCCTTACGCCAATTGCCAGCGCACCTTCACCCGCCGCGCGACTCTCACCCGCCATAAGAACTCTCACTCGGGCGGTGCCGTCGAGTCAATGAACGATGCCAACATGAGCGGGGATGCTCTGGGCAACGCCTCTGACTCCAACTATGCCGAGTCAACATGTGCCACGTCGGTGTCCCCTGGCATGAGAACATCGTTGTCTCCAGCGAACGAGCTGCCTCCGTTGACGTACCAACGCTCGATGGGCGACTTCTACATGGGCGGCTCTTCTTTGCCGGCTCACATGCGCAACGACTTTCATCCTGGCACACACGACGCGGCCGTCGCTCATCAGCTGGCTACTCCGGAGCAGTCGCCACACAGCGCCACCGTGCCACCTCATCATCGCTCATACCAGACTACATCGTACCCCACGATGTATGGACCCCCTCAACCTCTTGAACCCCCGACAAACCAGGAGTCGCATCGGGGGAGCGTCTCAGGCGGCAGCCCCCACGTCACTAGCATGGGCTGGAACTCCCCGGCCCCCCAGAGCATGGATTCCCCTCACTCCACTCCACTCAACGATTACACCTACCCGGAGCCCGCGTCGTCGATGCCACTTCCTCACTCCTCCTTTCAGGCGCACATGATGCCGCAGATGTACTACCCGACGCCGGCTTCCCTGAGGCGACCTTACAGCACGGGACCGGACCACTACGATACGAAGGCGCGCATTGAGTGGCAGTGAGCAGCCGACACTCTGCAACTGCTAGACGTGACCTTCATTGCATATCATTCAGATCTGAGACCCGGCCTTAGACATGACTTCTCGAAGAAACCCGACCGGCCCGTCACTGGCGTGTCGTTATGGGCGAACATAGACTATTGGGATCTTCTTGTGCATTGACAACCAGAACAACACTCCCTTCACATTTGCTGTCCCCCCTGGTCCAGGATCATCGCTTGGCGCCTCGCTTTTGCTGCTTTCTGAATCCATCCTTGGACACCATGCTGGACCTTACCTTTCCTATGTCAGCAGTCTCATCTGCAGGACTTATACATATTTGAGCAACGCTTACATACTAGCACCAACTTAATCTATAATTCCTCATGGCCCGCACTCGAAGAAGAATGAACCACACTCGTGCGCGTCGCTTGCTCAACCGGCTGTTAGCTTGCGGGCGCAAGCCTGGTATATGTGACCACCTACCAACTTGCGCTTCGGCAGTCAGACTCGCGACCTAGTGCTACGGTCAATGTCACATTGAGTCTGAATGCTGATATACGACTTGATCAACATGACGAGATCCTCAAGCACGAGGCACGCTATTGTCAGAAGCGTCTCTGATGAGGCATATGGCACGCCTACGAGCTAGCGCCCGCTGGCTAGAGCTTGGCGGCCGCATGTCGCACGGCTCGACCCTCCACTCAACCGCCATCTTTACTTTTGGTCCTGCCAACACGGTCCTGTCCTGATGTACTTGGGCCACCTCCATCCATTCCCAGCCCGACCAACCAGCGTGCAGTCATCTCAAGCATCCTTCCCAGTCATCGCCATTCACCAGGACCACAATGGTCATGCTCCAGTTACACGATGGTGAAAAGGGAGCTCAGCCAACCCAAGATTCTGGCGAGGGCATGCCAGTTCTGTCGAAACAGGAAGATTCGCTGTGACAATCAGAGGCCCAGCTGTTCGTCATGCATCGCCCAACGACGAGACTGCGTGTATGCCCTGGCACCCCCTAAGAAGAGGTATGTCTATGCCATACTATCTATGTTCCTGGTCTGAATGGCTTCGACCGAATACTGAGCAATGCGTCGTTCTTGTACAGACCCTCCACTGCGTTGGTGAACGCGCTGCGCAGCGAGAAGCGAGCTGCCGAGGAGTTGCTGTATCGACTGAAGAGCGCCTCACCAGACGAGCGCGATCGCATACTGAGTCACGTCAATCTGGTGGACGATATAGTGCAAGTCAACTACGCTGCTTTATCCGCTACTTCGTCGACCGTTGACCCGACAGCGTCCACACCAGCCACTACTATAGCCTCGCCGACCGCTGCGTCCACCGTTTCCCAGCCTGCTTCAACGGGAACGAGGCGTTCATCCAAGTACCGCTTGATAGATGATGAGTTGGAGGACTCCTCAGACGAAGACCATGACGTCTCAGCGTTCTTGTCCGTTGGAGAGGGCGGCAAGGTCGTCAGTTTCGGGCCGTCATCACTGCTTCAGAGACCTACTAAGCCACTCGTCCCTTCACAATACCCTGTCGCGGACAATGTGCGCAACCAGCTAATCGCAAATGCCACGCTCCAGCGGCAACGAGAGCTTGAGTTGCATAGTTGGAAGTACATTGATGGGGAGCCCGTGGAACTGGCGTTGCACCTGCTTGACCTACATTGGAACAGACAGCACCACTCATTTTTGCTCACCTACCGACCTGCCATCATGCGGGATCTCATGAACGGTGGCGGTCCACATTGTTCAACCTTCCTGATCAATGCCATCTTCGCCTGCTCGAGCAAGTACTCGCAACGACTGGAGGTGCGAGAAGATCCTAGCGATCCGCAGACGGCTGGCAAACGCTTCTTCGAAAAGTGCGACAAGATACTGCGTGAGGAACGCCTACTTCACTCGTCAAGTATACCAACAGTCGTGGGCCTGCTGCTGCTGGGGTCAACCTACAACGCCGTGGGCGATGTGTCCAAGGGCTGGCTATACACTGGGTACGCGCTTCGGATGGTGTTCGACCTGGGGTTACATCTCGACTGCCGGGAGACCATTGCCAACGCAGAAGAACTCGAGATTCGCAGGCGCGTATTTTGGGGGTCTTTCATCTGCGACAAGCTGCAGAGTCTGTATCTGGGACGACCGATGGCGATCCACCTGCGAGATGCTCATGTGTCTCGCAACCTCATGGACACGATGGAAGAGCTTGATCCATACCGACCTTACATCGACCCGCAATTCCCGACGGACATACCTTACCAAGCAGTGACGACGCCTATATACTCCGTCTCGACATTCCAGCGCTTATGCCTACTATCACGCATCATGACAAAGATCATCAACAAGTTCTATGTCGTGGGGGCTACCGCGGCGAACGCGCGAGCCAGTCTTGAGGCGATCGACGAGAACTTGTCAGCTTGGCGGGACCATTTGCCGAAAGAGCTGATTTTTGAGCCCTGGAATGATCCGATCGGTGTGACGCCTCATCGGCCAGCGCCGAACATTATGATTCTGAATGCTGTGTACAACTCCCTGATCATCCTTCTACATCGTCCGTTCATATCGGACGGACACCTGCGCTCAGCAACGGCACCTGCTAGTTCTTGGAAGCGGTGCTCGACCGCCGCTAGCAACATCACGCACATCGCGACGGCGTATCGGAGCAGCTACACGTTCAGGGGCTCGGCGTACCTCCTTGCGTACTGCGTGTACGTTGCTTGTACAATTCATGTGCGCAACGCCGCTGCCACGGAGCGACAGCAACGTGGAGAGAACGGGAGTCTCTTGGCTGCGAGCTTGAGCTGCCTTGACGACATGTCTCTGCCGAACTCGGGCGTTTCCAAACCTGCGAGTATCATCCGCAATCTCATGGTTCAGAACGGACTCGAGCTGTCATCCGGTAGGCGACGCCCAATGCAGGTTGTGCAAAGTGTGTGTGATACTGACTGCGTGAGGAAGCAGAACCTCCCACAGAGTCTCAGACACCACCGTCGCTCGACCTCGACGCCATCATGCGGATGTTCCCGACGCAGAAGCCTCAGCCGGCGGAGGCGCCGGTTGCAGGGGAGACGCAGGCGTTTGCGGAGCAAGCTCCGATGCAACAGACGCCCTGGGTACCACCGGGGGACCTTCTCTACGGCTTCATGGAGGAGCCGCAATTCGGGTGGTTTGAGGGCAGCGGTGCCATGTTTGATCGGCCGAATTTCTGACGACTGCTCGGGGCGAAGTCACCTGGCGCAGGATGTGGTGGAAGAAATGACATGACTGCAGACCTGTCGCATGACACGAGCAGACCTCCCTCCACGTCGCGCATTGCGGACCTTTCTCAGCATAGTTGGACCTCCCTCACATGTCATGTCACTCTGGACGAGACGTTGTACATTCGCAAGGACGACCCGCAGAGCCGCACAACCAAGTTGCGCGGTCGGGTTTGTCACCTTTCCATCTGTTTCTGCTGGGACGACCTGAACTCACTTTGTTCAAGTGATCGCGTGGCCTGCCAGAATCGAGTGTCTGCGTACGTCAAGCAAAGGTCATTGGCGTGCAACTGCTCAATTGTCTCAGCACTGGCAGCCTGCTCTAACTGCTGTGGGCGGAGGATCCGTTTGACTTTGCCGAGGACGATGACATGTGTGCCGACACGCATGTCTTGCGAGAGGGAACGACACTCCAGTACGAAAGGGAAGTGAGGCGCAACCTCGCGCGACGTCGCGTCCGCTGCGTTCCTGGCGACAAGCATTGGCGGTTCTCCCTGGACGATATCCACAGACTGTTCAGGATTTGACTTGTAGTTCATTGACACGAACCGGAAGGGGCAGGATGGGCTGTCAATGTCGAGGTGCTGATTGCCTCGAGCGAACGCTCGTGCGAGCCTGGCCATGGCGGGATGCGGCGACAGCAAATGAACCAGGAAGCGCTTGGATCGGCGGATGGCATTGTACGACTCCGAGGGCGTCTTGACGTTGAAGGATACGACCGGCTCCGGGTACAGGGTGACAGTGTTGAACGACGAGACCGTCATGCCACGAAACCGCTCCTGCGGCGACCTCGCGCGCGTGTTGGTAGCGGTGATGATGGCGACGGGATGAGGTACGCTGCGCATCAGCAGGCGCAGATCGGTCGTGATCTCATTCCTGTGGGCTTCGGAGACGATATCTTCGTCGCTCAAGAGGATCTCGGACTCGCCGCTTGGGCCTTGCCCAGATGGCGCACCGGAGGCAGTGTCGGCGGTCGGCTTAGGCGGGGCCAGGCTGGACGCGAAGGATGCCAGCGGGCTCAACGCATCGCTGCATGCTTCGGTGTGTTTCGCGAGGAACGCCCGCACCAGGCTTGCGAAGCGGCATCGCGGCCCGCTGCGCCAGTGCAAGAGAGCCGCGTGCGGCTGCGGCGGCGCTTCAGGTGATTCGCACCGCAGCCGGTGTATCTGGCGATGGCGACATTGCAAGCGTATGCGGGCACCGGCGACGGCGGTCCAGGAGACACTGCGCCAGGAGGACGGTGGCAGCTGAGCAGGCCTCATGGCTCTCGCGACGGACGGGGGAAGACGCTCGCTCTGATCTGCAGTCGTCCATCCCCAACCAGGCGTGGCATAGCAGCACACCACGCCGCGGTCACTGCAATACTTGGGGTCGCGCTTCGACCAGCGAGCTGGGCTCCGTCGTCTGATCTGGTCGCATCGCCGCCACCGCCATAGCCGAAGCGTGAGGCCCGTCCGCCGCCTGTCACGCACAGATTTTGGGTCCCTGCCGGCGGTGCGGGACTGCGACTCCACAGTGGCCGACTGACATCGCCGTGTTTGGGTTTCTTCTGCTCTCACAGTCGCAGCTGGAATCCGCAGGACGCGGCGCTGCGGACGATGGCGGCGCAGGCGCGGCGAGAGGAAAGAGGCGATGATCGCGACCGGCCTTGGCTTGCGGATATCAGGATACAGACATGCAACCAGGCAATCTGTTATGCGCGAGGCCCTGCAGCTTGCGTCGTGCCCGCACCTGTGGTGTGAGGAGCATGCCGGCGAGCCACGAGACCACACTGGCTGGCACGGAGGAGCAAGCCATCTGAACAGTTGATCGATTGGCCTGATATCGAGACTACGCAGATCACGCTCGTCGACCAATTGACTTTGACTACCCTCGGACTGGAGGTCTGCCAACCTCGGGTCGATATCGCCTGCTGCCAGTCTCAGGGGCGGCAGACAGCGTTTTCGCACTGCGCGGTTTGGTGCTGGAGTCGCTGAGCCAGCTGCGAGGGTCATCATAGCATGCATGCCCGTAGGCATAGACGTGGTCGTGCTACGGGGTGCCCGCGTCAGAATCCTGGACATTGCGACGATTGTCAGGATGAAATGCCTAGATCGGCTGGTAGCCTGTCGGAATGGTTTCTAGCTGATGTTATGAGCCAATAGGTACAATAGTTAAGGCCTGCTGAGGGCGCGTCAGTAGCATGCAGGGTGTGGTATCATTTGCGCGAAGGAAGAATGCAGTAAGTGTGTGAGCACCGGCCATGGCAACGAACGCACAGCCATGCTGCCAAACATCGGTGTCACTGGTCGGCCACTCTGAGGCCATGACGGTACGCCGCAGCGTCGCAGCCGTGCATGAGTGAGTTCTTGGGCCATGCGAAGCCGGTGTTGGCCCTAGTAGAGTGGTGCATCAGCACGTCAGCCTCGCACAGTACTGACACACGCGATAGGGCAGCAGGTGAACATGACTCACCAGGACGTGAGGTTCCAGTTGTCATAGGGCACGCGATGATCCTTGATGTAGCCGGTCGTCTCGTACCCTTCAGGATCGCAGGTCACGCTGCTAGACTTGGGATCCTGGTATACCCGGATGTAATCAACTCTCATCGTAGCCGGCATCAGCCTTCGCAGCTTATCCTCCTCTATTTCCGCGAACGAGGCTGACATCCCGAAGTTGACGATGACCGACATTGGCTCTTCTGGGATGATGCGTTGGCCCACGTTGCCATTCGGCCGCAGTGCCTGTGCGCTGAGCTTCCAGGTCGGGTCGCGTCCGACGAACCACGTCACTTCACCTTTCGCGCCGGGCGTGTACTCAAAGGCGTAGACCTGATACTGCTTGCCGTCGTACCAGTTGTTGTTCAGTGTTGTCAAGCCGGACAATGCTTGCTGGAAGGGTCCTCCGGTGTAGTCGTTGATGAAGGTGATCTCAGGATCATACACCTCGACCATATCTGCGAAAGTCGATCGTGAGCAATGGCACGCTTCGTATGTTGGCATCAAACATACCATAGTCAGGCATGTACCAGACATCGAACGGTGCAACCTGGAATGACTGCGAAACTTCCCCTACGACCCTGGCGTGTCCAGCTAGCTTGTGCGCACTAGCTTCGAGAACATCGATCTCAGGGGCGCTCCGAGACACACCAGGCGTTGGATGGTCTTCGCCCTTACATGTGCATGCGGGCAGCTTCATGCCAGGCAGGTAGCTGATGCCATCGGTCGAGCTCTGATTTGGCGTGATGCCAGCATCGCATGTATCCTCGTAGCTGTACGGCCACATGCCCTCTGTCGTAGCGGCATAGCCCGGGCGGCCGAGATTGCCCATGGTCCAGAAGCCAGGCCAGAAGCCGATCGTATCGCCTTTACCGGGCAAGGAGATGCTCGCTTCGAGGCGCCCGCCTTTGAAGCAGAATTGGTTCCAGGACTGCAGCATACCAGAGCGGTAGTCCAAGTCGTGCAGCTTGAACGCGTCGAAGCGAATCTCAAGCGTCCCATTCCTCGTCGTGACGGCATCAGGATCGTACCACTCGAGGTCCTGGGTCACCGCATAGTGCAAGTCGACTGCTGTGAAGTACGGATCATCGCCAGGATAGAACGATCGCCCCTCTTTGGTGAATTCGTCGGAGAAGACGAGGTGCAGCTCGGTCCCGTCAGCGGCAAGCTTTTTCATCGCGGCCTCTGGCGTATCCGGATCTATGAGTCGCAAGCGTATGTTCTTCAGGAGGGGTACGTCCTCTTTGCCAATCACACAAAGCGGGTTTTCTGCGCAGTCGCGCAATGCTTGGTCGTCATCGCTCATCTTCTGGCCCTCATGTTTTACCCTCTGCCTGGCCCTAGTCAGCAAGCTGTTGATCATAGATGGCGCCTCGAGTGACGTTGGAGGAGTGGATACTCACGCAAGTGGGTAGACTATGAAGAGCGTGAGGATGGCTCCTACAATGAGGATGATGCCTCCGATGTTCCAGAACGCCCTCATGTTCCAGCAATCATAGTCGCGGTCCTGTTCTCCTGGCACTGGGTTGTGCAGCTGGTCGTCGGTCTCGGGTATGTCTGGCGTGATGATCATGCCCTCGTCAGGGTGGCATGAGTATTTCTCGGCGACCGACTCGGTGGCGAAGTCATCGTCGGCGCCGCTCGAGCTGTAGGCTCGTGAGGATGCCTGCGATTGGTTCGGGTGATGCGTGTCGAGGCCAGTGGTGCCGTCCGCGACGCTGTACGCGGAGGCATTGGCATCCCTCGACCTCGACGGGCTTCGCGACAGGGACCGCATGAGGCTTTCCGACGAGTGGTGCCGCAACCCAGTCAAGGGCCGACCCGTCCCTGTGTACGGCAGAGGCAAGAAGTCCGTTGTGCTGTGGTTGCTTTCGGCATAGCGCTCGAGGTCGATGTCGCTGCGTGACCGACTGGACGACCTGTAGGGTGGGTGCGGCACCGCGAGAGGCGACTGCACGGAGAGGGTGCTGCCATTGTGCGAGAAGTCACGAGCAGAGCTCAGCGGCGTGGCTGACCGGGACGCCGAGCTGACGTTGGATGCGGGAGAGTAGTCTCGTCGATAAGATCGACTGGAGCGTGGGTTGTATACGCCGTCGAGGTGTGGAGACATTGTGCATAGCGGGGCTGTAAGGCTGTGAAACTGATGCGACACCTGCGATCTGTCAGATCACCGCACGCGGCGCGCATGCGGTTGGTCTGCGACGTGTTGTGCCACTGGTGCTGGCGCTTGTGAGAGCGGTGGTGGCAGTGGAGGAGGAGGTGGTGGTGGTGGTGCCGTTCCTGAGATGGCGATGAGTAGCGCAGCGCGGGATGACCGGATTGTCTGTCCTTGGACGGGTGGCACGACGCCTCAGCGCAACAGACTGTTGACTCTGCGACTCCGCGATTGAAACCTTATCCGAGTCGAGACGCAGGTACAGTACCTACAGAGAGGGGTGCGGACAGCTGCTTCGCGCGATGGCCAACCACCGCCTGCAGGTGCACGTGTAGGCCAGCCCAGTCCGGGGTTGCGCGCAGCGCGAGCTAAGTCGCACCACCGAGCCAGCTGCAAACAACGAGTATCCTGGCGTCAGTCGCACTCGCGGGCGCGGGCGTGGCTGCGTCGAGAGAGCGTCCAGGATCCGCCCAATTGGCGTGGCGCGGGGGGTTTGCGGCCTCGTCGGGGCCAATTTCCTCCGTGAATTCGTGAACTCAGACACTCAACTGGGTCGGAGGGCCCATCGCAGTCCCAAGGATCAGCCGAGCTGCTCGATGGCGGTCGTGATGCCCGAGACCAATGGTGTCGGCTCCATGCTGTGCTCACATCATGTGCGTGTGGGACCGTCGCGACCCAGACGGAGATTCAGTCGATGGCAGCGCTGC
>JAGYHY010000001.1:0-38273 GCA_024244165.1 Ascosphaera acerosa | reverse complement strand
CGAGCGCTGGCCAGGCTTGCTATAAGAGCTCCGTCGCTATCGTTGTCCCCGCGCCACGCGCACAGAAAGCATCTCCCACCCCAATGGCACCGGATTTCGTGGGTGGCTTGTCAGGGCGCTCGTGAGCCGCCAGCATGGCTGCCGGACTCTTGAAGCCGGCGATCCTCATTGTCTCTGACACAGCCGCCCTCGATGCCAGCTGTGATCACACAGGCCCTGCTCTGACGCAGGTGCTGAGCAGCATCACCGGCTCAAACGGAGACCGGGTCTGGGACGACCCTGATATCGCCATAGTCCCTGACCTGGTCTCGCGCATCCAGATGCAGATCAAGAAATGGACGGAGAAGACCGGCAGCGACAGAGTCAACCTCATCATGACCAGTGGTGGGACCGGGTTCGCGGTCAGAGATCGAACGCCTGAGGTAACTTCTGCTTAGAACGGAGCACGCAAGTCCAGCTTGAGCTACCAGTGCGATGGCTGATGTTCACGGCCTCTTGTGCAGGCGGTCGAACCACTGCTGCACAAGCAAGCGCCAGGGCTGGTGTGAGTTCAGCCTCGACCGTGTCTGATGCCCGTGCAGGCCCCATTCACTCACCTGGACTGCAGGCACGCGATGCTCACGGCATCTCTACAATCCACTCCATGTAAATGCTCCTGGTCGCCGCGAAGCGCATCTGACGTTGATGCTAACTGGGACGCTGGGCTACAGTCGCAATGATGGCCAGGCCCATGGCCGGGGTTCGAGCGAAGTCCATCATCATCACTTTGCCTGGTAGTACCAAGGGCGCCACAGAGAATCTGGAGGCCATTATTCATTACCTTCCGCACGCTTGTGTGCAAGCGGCGGGTGCCAATTCGCGCCGATTGCATGCCAATGGTCGTGCGGGCTTGCCAGAGACAGGGAGAGATGACGCGGTACAGTCCGGAGTTGTTGCCGACGACGGTGGCCATTTGAGGCCACCGACTCATCCTGAGAGCCCCACAGATGACTCGGACGACAATGGCTTCCTGAATGGTAGGCTCAGCCGAATCCGAAAGCGCTGCAGCCCACATCGTTCAAGGTCGTCCTCAGCGTCGCGTTCTACGTCTCCGGCTACACAGCCGCCCACGTCTCCTGATCTGTCGTCGTCCAGGCGTGCGAGAGGGCGTCGATACTACAACCCGAGCCTTGACCATACTGCCAGGGTAAGAGCAAGCGGAGAGCACGGCAAATCTGTGGGCAGGCACACTGCCTTCGACGATGCTCACGGACATAGTTGCGGTCACAACCATGCCGCACCGCGGCCACACACGCATGGCCACCGCTCGAATGATCCTAGCACCGGACCGACTAGACGCCATCGTACCTCGCCGTATCCCGCGGTCTCCGTTGACGAAGCCTTGCGCTCCATAGCAGCTCATGCGAGGCCTTTGCACACGGTTGAGCTTCCAGTTGATGACCAGCTAGTGGGATATGCGCTTGCACGGGATGTCCTCGCCGCTGAGCCGGTACCTGCATTTCGCGCCAGCATTGTTGATGGCTACGCTCTGGCTTTCAGCACGCAACTCACCGGTGAAACGCGGTCTACGAAGGGTGAATACCCTGTAATGGCAGTCTCACATGCCCGTTCGGCCGCTTCCGTGCCCAAGCTTGCACCAGGAGAGGTTGCGCGTGTCACAACAGGGGCAGCAGTACCTGAAGGTGCTGAAGCTGTAGTGATGGTTGAAGATACAGAACTTGTGGCTACAACGGCCGACGAGCAAGAGGAGGCGGTCGTCTCAATCCTTGCTGAGGATATACGGCCTGGTGAGAACATTCGAGAGCCAGGCAGTGACGTTGCGGCTGATTCGCTTGTGCTGCGACGACACGACCGTATTTCTGCCCACGGAGGTGACATCGGACTGCTTGCAAGCGTTGGTCTCAAGTCCGTGACCGTGTTTCGCCGGCCGACGGTCGGTGTCCTAAGCACTGGCGATGAGGTAGTATCTTTTGATCACTCTCAGCCCAAACTGCGCGACGGACAGATCCGCGATAGCAATCGGCCGTCCCTAATCGCCTGTCTGAAAGCGTGGGGCTATCCCGTCGTTGACTTGGGCATTGCACGTGACACTCCATTCGGTCAGCTGGAGCGAAGTCTGCGGGAGGGCTTTCGAGGCACAGCAACGCGACAGGAAGTGGACGTGATCGTCACAACTGGTGGGGTATCGATGGGTGAGCTTGACCTGCTCAAACCCACGATTGAACGGCAGCTGGGCGGTACCATTCACTTCGGACGCGTTGCCATGAAGCCTGGCAAGCCGTGCACATTTGCGACCATTCCTTTCAAAGCGACTGATGGGGGCTCGCGACAGGACCGGCTGCTTTTTGGCTTGCCTGGGAACCCAGCATCCGCTCTTGTGACACTGCACCTGTTCGTCTTGCCGGCGCTGCGGTTGTTGAGCGGATATGCCCCTCCGATCGGTCTAACGAAAGTCATCGTTACGCTGCAAGAGTCAATCAACCGGGACTCTGCGAGGACGGAATACCATCGGGCGCGTGTGACTGCGAACTCAAGCGGCAGGCTGGTGGCGAGAAGCACGGGAGGCCAAAGGAGCTCGCGAGTAGGCAGCTTCAGATATGCAAACGCGCTGCTAGTCATCGAGCCGGGTGAACAACGGCTGGACAAGGGCGACCAGGTCAGCGCGGTGCTGCTTGGTGATGTCAACGGACGTTTAGAGCTATACTAAGCTGGATCGCCTGAACTCGCCTAGCATGTGACTGCCAGGTACGCGCAGCATTGTGACTCTCGTGCCAGGCTGATCAATGCGTACCTCAGTCGATGGGTCCTGCGTCACTCGCACACGCTGGTGAAGTAATGCTCGTGCACTTTCGTAGCACCTCTATTCAAAGACAGCTTCCTATCTGGTATTGCCCGCCAATGGCCCTATCACTTGCATGTACCTCAAGGCATATGCTCCCGTGCCATACAACAGAAGCGGAATGCAAACACCGTTTGTTCGCGTGTGATCCGAGTCACAACATCTCTGGGTCAGGGGCGGGTCAGGGATCAGGGGTCAGGGGCTGTCGTCGAAAAGCGGATCCAGCTGCGTAGTGATGAGTAGGGCCCGTCAAGGCGCTCTGGTACGTCTGTGCTGCCTTGGTCGTATCACCATCGGGGCCCAGAGAGGGGCGGCGAGTTTATGCTCCTCAGAAGCAGAGCAACTGTCTCCAACCCCGTCACCATCCCTGAATCCAGACTCACACTGCGACGTATATTGACGGCGGCACTCTCAGGTCGCTGTATTCCTTGAGACATCACTATGAGCTCGCAGGTCTTCGATTGCTGCTGCTCTCCTCGCAGCTACATCTTCCCAGGTGACGATAGTCCTCAACGCTTCACTAGCCTGGACAAGTCCATCGATACTGATTGCATGGTTCGTCATCTGCTGATTGATGTAGGTGTAAACTGCGGCTGGCGTGTGGCAAGTCGTGATTAGATGTTGTTCATTGAGCTTGAGCAATGCCACGGCAACTTGAAAGAAGAAAGCACTGCCGTCGCCAGCAGACCGGTTGTGTGAGGGTTGAGGTGTCGTTACCGGAGTGTCAAATGGAGCGTCCGGTCGCTCTTTTGACTGTGTTTGTGTCTGGCTAGCCTGAGTCATAGGACTGCTAGACGGACCAAGACATAACAGTACGTCCCAGACGCGATACAGAGCCTCCGCCGACAAGCAGTCAGTGAATGCAGTGAGAAACCATTGGAAGGTCATCGTCTCAAGCTCAACGCCCAACTTATCAAGGTGCGTTGACAAGGCCGGCAAGGCCTCAGAGACGTACTGGCGGAGAACCTGCTGATCCGCCCGTGACGCGAGAAAGCCGTGGTCGTAGTAGTGCGGCGGCAGGATATTCTCGATGAGGGTTGTGAACACCCAGAAAGCGTCTTCAGCGGTCGGCATCATCAACAATAGTGAGCCGGCTATCAGATTCATCCCCTGGCAGTACCCGATGTCTGGGTTGCGGCGAGCATAAGCAAGAAGAACTTCCTTCAGTCTTTGCACTCCTGGGCCCGAGCGGAAAAAGACGTTGTCCGGTAAAGTCCTGGTGATGTCGGTCTCGACTTGTGCGACAACTGAAGCATCTGCATCTGCGTTTGCACTAGTTTTCACATACTCGTCGTACATGCCTGGAGAGCGCAGGGCTGTCGCTCCACTGCACTCTGACCAGATCTTGGCACGGTAGGTGACAGGTATACCACCGAGGACCAAACGGCGAAACTCTTGCCACTTGGCGCGGCCCAACTTGCCTTTGTTACCAAGACTAGCAACACCGATGACCTCGCCATCCATGAGAAGAGCCTCGGGTGTGACCACAGAGCTGCTTTTGCTCATTTGGGCACTTGGCACGGCGACAGCAGCTTCGTGATCTCTATGCCGCTCTGCGCGAATCTTGCGGAGGAATTCGTTCCACTGAGTGGTCCGTACCCCCTGTAACGATTCATGCAAATCAACCAGCCGCCTGAGGAGTGATCTAGCCGGCTCGTTATTGGCTGACATGGGGAGAGCAAGTGGCTTGACGTACCCCTGAGCTATGGCCTGCGATGTTGCCGCTGTGCCAGTGCTGGAGAGGGCTGGTAAAGTAGCAGGCTTGCTATGACCGGCAACCAGGGATACGTGCGAGACGCCATCAGTCGCGAGCTGCCGAACTTGGAAGCTGGGTTCCTGCGCCCCCGACGAAGAGCTCCCAGCATGATTGGGAGCCGGGGTGTGCGAGAGAAGCTCTGTAGGCCCTGCTGATAGAGATGCTGTCTCCAGGTAGTCTTCCCATCGCCGCTCAGGCGTAGCAGGGCACGGTGGATTGTCCTGAGCTCGAGATTTTCCCGGTGATATAGCTGGTTTGTCAAGCTCAAGACCGTCACAGTGACGAATCCCGCTCGATGTGCGCTGCGTGCTATCTCCTGATGAAGAGCCGTATGAGGGATCCGAGCCCAAGCGCTCAGAAATACGTCGCCGAGTCCGCCGTTTCTGATCGTAGATAAACCCAAACCGGTCAATAAGAAGACCGCTAGGGTGTTGTGGCTTGTAGTAGGGGTTCAGAGCCGGTGGTCGGAGTTCCAAGGGCAAGATCGCGTCCATTTCAACAAGACCGTGACTGGTCACGCGTGGCTCTAATGGTGGGGCCGAGGGCTCCAGGTCTGCGTTACGTACATTGACGTTCTTGATGCGTTCCGCATTGGTCTGGTGTATGAGCGAGCTCTTCGCGGGAGAGACAGTACTGGTTCGCGTCGCCGAATGCCGGCTAGCCACCACTGCTGACTGCTTCTTTGGCCGGTATGACAGAGGTCGCACGCCTACGCCGCCTGTCATCCGCCTGAGAGCAGCGAAAGTGGGTGTGTCCTCGCCTTCCACCTTAGCAGCAGCAGAGTCTTGGACAACTGACTGTTTTGGGTGATCGTCGGCGGACGTTTTGATGGCGTTAGATTGACTTTGTGGTGTTGGCTTACAAGCCGGCTCACGAGACGGGGTCCTGCCCGTGGTGGATGCAAAACCTCCTCCAAATAGGTTCGTCCAGGATCGCTTAGAATCTTTAGGGCGTGTTTGACCGCCATCGTCGGAACCTGGTGTCACGGCAGCACAAGCAGCTGTGCTCGGAGGTGCAGCCTCAGGCGCAGACACCACAGCATGGGACAATGACTCCAAGGTAGAGTTCTCCTCATTAGATGAGCTCTCGGCATTCACCTGGTCCATTCGATTCTCGAGGGCTGGACTTTTGCCGCCCCATATCAGCTGACCCAACCGAGTTATGGAGCTACTGCTTCTCGCAGTCTGTAGTTGCGTCGGCGAAGGCTGGCAACTGCTAAGCGGTTTCGCAGCCGAGTCATACGCGTCCGTCATCGTCGCACGAACGTAGTTGCCTTCTCCAGCGACCGTGCTCATAGCTTCTTGCATCATGCGATCAATGCGGGACTGCTGGAGGCCTGACGCGCCAGGGCTAGAGTGCTTTTCAGTGCCATCGGATCCCGGTCCGGTGCGCCCATTCTCCAGGAGATACAGCCGATGCTCGATCGCTCGGCTACTAACAGCCAGCTCCCTCAACATCTTCTTCAGCTCTCTCTCTCTCTGGTCAGTACGCATCTTGAGCGCTGAGATCTCAGCATCACGAAGAGCGAGGTCCCGCGCGAGTTGACGGATCAGCTTCACGGCGCCGGTCCGTGCGATCATGCGCTCGATATGGTCGTCGGTAGCAAGATGCAATGAACCTGGGACGTCCCGTATTGAGACCGAGTCGTCGAACAAGGCTGGCCGGCCACCACCATTGTGCGAGTCTCCAACATCGGTTAGCCCGGCAAGAGTCGCTTTCGTCTTGCCACGCTGACCGCCCTCCGCAATCAAGGCATCCGAAAGGGCGTTACTCAAAGCTGGTTCGCCACGAAAGCCCTCGGGGGCCGTCTGCTCGCCCTCGACCGGGAATGTCGCGAAGAAGGTGAGGTCCGTGGTTGTAGGTTCGGTGCTGGCGGGCGTGGAGTGCCGTTGCTTCACTTTTGAAGGATGCCGGCTTGATGCCGTGCGGCGCGGGTGGTTGTGAGGCCGCTTTGACCTGACGGAGCGACCAGACGTGTGTGAGGAGGATCTTCGGACGTTCGTGCCAATGCCCTCCTGTGCCCCGGTTGGCACATCGGGCGACACTGCGGCCGACGTGCTAGCCGGGCTGTTGACAGGCGTCGGAGCTAACGCTGCCACCGCTGTAGTCACGGCCATTGGCGCCTTGCTGGCGAGCCCTGAGGGGGCCGGCGGCGTAGTTGACTGACGCGAGCCCTCAGATCCGGTCATGTCGCCTGTCGGTCACGTCGCGGAGCCAATCGTCGGCTGGCCACCGGAGCTGCGGCGCAGGCCCTAGTCCCCTGCCAGAACGCCGCTGTGGTGACTGGTACCGGTGGCTGTACTCGAGCTCTATTGAGTGCACTCCCGCTGCTCGTTCTGTTCAAGCTCCCTGGCGTAGCTCTGCTGCCCACAGTATGGGCAACGTTGAGTCGGACTGCTCTATGCAGTACCTGCGGCGTCTGAGTCCGTCGAACTCGTCGTTGCCCGTCACTGGTCGGCCTCAGTCAGTGCGGTCGTCGCCATGAATCCAAGCATCGATCTCAAGCCCACGCCACGCGCTGACAGTAGCAGCAGCACGGCGGCTCTTATCGCAGGACTTGCCCCGTGGCTCCCAATGTCGCCGGCTTGCGTGGTATGACAAAAGCAGCGGCCAGAGCTGCCGAGTGTAGCATCTGAAACCGGCGTATGCTGCCCGACCGCGCTGAGCTGGCTCCGGGCGAGCTGGCAGCCCTCAGTGCGCTGCGCAACTGGCGTAGATGGCGACGCGCATCCCCCTCGCCATCAGTCATGCGTCGGTCTCTCGGCTCTGCTGGTCCTCAGTGCAGGTCTGCCTGTACGGGCACGCTCGAGCCCTGCGCTCGGCGTGCTAACCGCTGGTTGTAACCGCGGATGGCGTGTGCAACTCGACCTTGGACACGCCGGGCTGGTCCTGATGGTGGTGCGCGCGCCGTGTCGTGTCTGCACGAAGGTGCGCCAGCGACGGCTCTGGCGGCGATGCGCAGCGTCAGTCGCGCAGGTGTGGAGAGCTTCAAACTCGCCTGACTCGTGTCCTGTTCGCAGTCCAGCACCCACCGTGCGTAGAAGGCATCTACAAGAGAGCTCACACATGCATACAGCTCGCTGGGAGTCATTGGTGTCGCCACGCTGATGCGATGCCAGCTATGCCAGGCGCCGCCTACAGGCTCGCGAGGCAGCCCGTGGTGCGCGCCGCAGCCATAGAGAATTGTGTGCGCGCAGTTTGATCGGAAGGCCAAGCCAGGCTGCAGGGGACGGCATTGACAGAGTGCACGCTGTGAAGAAGCTTCCAGCGGCTTGAAGGCGTGCGCAGGGCTTGCTCAGCATGTATCGTGAGCATCGTCTCGTCTGATGGCATGACGAGACCCGACAGCACCCCGGCCATGGCGCGGCGGGCAGAGCCATGCCTGTGAGGCCGGCTCGTGCGACGCTCTGCTACGGAGCCTGCGATGCCTGGCGGCCGGCCAGCCCGTCCCTGCGTGCCTGGCAAGCCGGTGGATTTCACGCCTGGACGAGCGCGTTGAGGGCGGCTGCTGCAGGGTGGCCGCCAGGGTCATATCTTCTTCAATGCTGCAGCGCGGCCTGACCCGACAGCAGAGCAAGCCACTGATGATGCCGTGGCCACCTGTACGCACACACGCTGGAGCGCAGTCCGGGCTCGACAGTGCGGACGGCGCGAACCTGGGCGCCTCCGCGAGTTCCACGGGCGAGTTGCGCGGATCGCCGGCCCCGATGCAGCGATCTACGTGCTCGACCCTTGTGCAGGCGATGAGGCAGCCCTGAGAGTCGCATGCCCGATGCCGTGGGCCAGGCGATCCGCCCCTGGGATCGACGCCAACGTCGCTCGGAATCGAGCGTGATCTGGCCCTGTGAGTGAAGGCTGCCAGCAGGCCTTGCCCGATTCCAGCTTGAGCAATGGCACCTGGATTGCGATCCATCCCGTGCTTGGTCTGCGGGACCACCAGCTGAGTCACGGCACACGCAGCCAGCTTCGTGAGAGAGGACAGGGCAGGGGTGCTGTGATAGCGAGAGCACTGCTGGTCCAGCCGGCGCCCCCCCCGTCACGGCCGCTGGCAACCGCTGGCAAGAGTCAGGGTCGGGCTCAGATGTCGTCTCAGCTGCAATCTCCAGAGCTCGCCTTGCTGCTGGGTGCATGGTGACCCGGCGACTTTTGCCTGGCTGCGCGTGGCCTCACACAATCCTGGTCAGCACCAACCAATGCCGTGGCGATAGGGGACCCGGTCTGCTCCACTGGATCAATGAGCCTCGCATTGCGACATGGCCTCCGATGCTGGGCGTCTTGATCTTTACGGCACACCCGCCCCATCGCTGCTACGGGCTTCAGCGTGCCTTGCCACCGCTCTAGCAGAAGCAATAAGAGGTCGGAGCACTACAGTGGAAGAAGCAATCTTCCAGTTCCCGTCCCGAGCTGCTTCTCGTGTCCGGCTACGACTGCGCCAGTGCACGCTGCGTCCAACTGACACAGCACGCCCGGAACTCTCAGGCGTCGCCTCGCATCGCCGTGACCGTCAAGTTGCACGCCCGCCGGCCATGCTAGCGTCGGCGACCAGCTAAGGACCGTGTAGGTCATCTTGCATTGCGGTCGGCTGGAAATGCAGTTGCGAGTCCTCGACGGGTACGCTGCCTGGTGATCAGACTCAGGGTCGTGGTCTCGCAGACATTGGCCCTCCAGCTAGACGCTAGCGCCGGTGAGGCTGCTTCAGCTCTCCCGTGTCACCTCCTGGCTCATCACTACCGGGACTCGGAAGCCCCATCCCCTCAACCGTCTTTGTTTCATGCCGGCTATGCTCCTACCTGTTCCCCTCGCCTGAGACTCACTTCTGCTATTTTTCCAAGGACACCCGCGGTCGGCTATCTCATCTACCCAAGTGTGCGCACTCATAGATGCTCAGCCGGTGACGCACTCCTGAGCATTGCTACGCTTCGGTCGAGAACGAGGGACACAGCTGCATATCCAAGAGAGTTGGAACTCACTGGCGCCTTTGCGCCTTAGCCTGCCAGTCGGTGGCCACGGCCAGTATCGCTGGATCGCGAGGGATTTGAGCGATCATCGCCACACTCGCTGGAAACCGACGACAATGGCACCATCCATTCGCGAGCAGCCGTCATTCGCACGGCCGACTACTCGCGAACGACCGAGCACTCGAGACCGGCCGAGCACTCGAGACATAGCGATGGAGAGGGATCTCGTCATCCCGAGCCGCACATCCTCTCTGCACTCGCGGGTTGCGCAGCCTGTGCCGTCAACTCTGTCAATCAAGCCCACGCAGCGAACGCCAAAGACTCTCACTCATGCCTACATGGTCTGTGGAGTGGGAAGAGAGCCGTCGCAATGGATCAAGGCGCCACCGCCGCCGCAAGGAAAGATTCAGCATATCAAGGGAGCCGTTCCTCAGTTCTGGCTGCCTGAGATCCTGGGTAGCAGTCCCCGTCTGGACCATGACAACGACCTTGCAAGAGCGCTCCACGCTGCTATGCGGGTAAGTGTCCTGATCCTCAGCAGTCGCTTTCAGCTCAGGAGCATTGATTATCTGACTGGACTTGTTGCTGCAATCAGGCTTGCTTTCCACATGACGTTGAGATATGCACAGGCAAGAATCAACCGCATTGCATACACCACTCCTACGTCCTGCAGCAGGACTCCAGTCACACCCTGTATGGGATAGCCCTGAGGGTGTGGTCAAGAGCCGACGAGAAGCGCGCCGAGACGATCCGCGACCTCAGGACTAAGACCGAGCCTGACTACTTCGATAATGCCGATGAGGTTTACTGGATACCATATTGCCTCAGTTTCCTCTCTCGGTATCCGCTCTACAACCTCCTGGGTGACTATCTCAGAGGCATGTGGATTCATTGGAACAAGGCGACAAACCTCTTCCACGCCGAGGAGGTGTCACGCATTCTCAGCTTCCCGGCGCCACGCTTGAACGACCTAGTGCGCATCGATATGAAGGACTACGCCTTGTGCTACCAGTTCCCATCCTCGCCAACCGGCTTTCAGAATTTCGCAATGTGGCCCCTTTTCACATGCCTCTCAGTGCCTAACATCGTCGGTGTCATCGAAGCCGCCGTGTCACCTGCTCGTCGCCTGATCTTTGTCAGTCACTATCCGGCGATGCTAACCGTCGCTGCTGAGACCGTGCGATTCTGTGTCCGAGTCTACGAGTGGTCCGGGTTGTACTGTCCCGTTGTTCACGCGCGGCACGTCAAGGACGTCGTTGCAGAACCGGGTCCATACATACTGGGCGTAACCTCAGAGTGCAGGAGTCTGTTCACCGCTCCTTCTGACGCTCTCGTGGTGGATTTAGACCGCAATTTCGTTCTCACGTCCAGCCCCCCGAATGTTCTCACCCCGGGGCAACGTACGAAAATGATCAATCGTCTCACTCAAGCTCTCAACGGCGAAGTGCCTCAGTCCGGCGTTCCAACACACCTACGGTCAGCGTACGCGGGAGGCAAGTTGGTCCCTGCTGGCCAGATCGTTGTCATGAGAGGCGAAGTCGAGAAAGTCGAAGACCCTGTCTGGTGGAATCAAGATGCTATCATGGCGGTCATGGACCACGTTTGTGAGAAGCTCGGCAGAAACAAGGGCGTCAGGGCATTCTTTGGAGGGTCGACCAAGAAACCACTCATGACTAAGATCTCAACACGCCATCTGAACGAGATTCTTCGCGAACGCAATCAGTACTCCCGCGACGCCACAGAGGCGTGGCAGGACTTTATCAATCTCAAAGGACGCATGGACACCGAAGTCACCAAAGTCACGAAGCGCAACAACTTCTTGGTCGAGGAGCTTGAGTCCTGGAAGCAGCAGTTCCAGCGCTTCCAGACCTTCGCGGAGCACCTTACCAAGGAGACGTCTGATCTCAAGATTAAGATTGAGCACCACAAGAAGGAGAACCGACGCTTGCACAGCCTATTAGAGACACACCGCGATGAGGTCAATCGCCTCTCGCTACGTCTTGCAGGCACGGAAAAGCAGCGAGACGACGCTTTGGAAGCCCTCGTCTTGCAGCAGGAGATCGCCGAAGAGCTGGAGCGGGAAAGGAAGCGCAACGCGAAGGAGCTTGCTGCACTGGAGCACACAAATCACGCGCTCGTGCGACAGCGCGATGAAGCACAAAGGGTTGTCTTGCATTTGCGCAGTCTGATCACTGGTCAGGCCCATCACATGGAGCACATCGTACGCTCAATCGACAATGACCCTGGTATTACGGAGCTGCTGGAGGAGGACATCGATGAGTCTTTCGCAAGAGAACGCGAGCTCATAAGGGCAGGCGCACTCGATAGCCTCAGTGGGCAGCGGTCATCCGCCTCATCAAGCCAGGGCGACAACAGTGAACAGCCTACCTACGCGATCGAGGATAAGTTGCTGAGCATGGATCAGCGGAGATCTATCTACAGCAGCAAGCGGCTCAGCATCGCGGATGTGGCTGACCGACACCTTCGTGACAAGACGGACGCCATAGCTGAGATCATTCGGAGTATCAGCGAGCAGTGCGCCGCAGCTGTCGAGGGGTTACAGGTGGCTCACAGTCTGGATAACGACGAGGATACCGTCAGCACAGCTATCGACCTGCCCAGCAGCGGCGCATCCCGTCATCGGCGTGACCTTTCTATATCAACCGGCACCACTGTCAACGGCTCCCATACATTTGCGCGCTCCTACACGCAAAGCTCGGTTGGCAGTGACCAGGACGGCGAACTCACCTCCGTGACGCGCCACAGCACTTCGTCAAGCGTCCCATCCACCCCCGAGCTTACACGACGGTGCAGCACAAGCTCCTCGTACTTGAGCAGCTCCACTACACACCATGCGTCGTCAACCTTCGACCGCGGCTCGTACAGCCCAGGCCACCTACCGACTCGCATCGTTGAAGTGGAAGCCGAGAACGACACGATCTGTCAGAGCAGCGACGACACAGCCGTCCTGGACTCCATACCCGCCGTCATGCCGAAGCATAGCCCCGCTGTCCTGCGGGATGTGACGCGCTCTGCATCAGCGAACCTGGTGCTTTGACGCCCTGGTTACCCCACTGGTTGCGTGCACAGGCTTTGCAACTTGATTCCTGCTGAATCAGTCCGAATCAGACCGATTGGCTGATCTGCCCCAAGCACAAGAACGGTACTAACAGTCATTGCCTGGTGTAGTCAACGCCTGGCCGAGCTAGTGGACCTGCAGTTGCTGACAGTATTCCCAGGCATGCAGACGCCTGCTCTTCTCACCCTCGTCACTCATTCACGATTGCTGCAACAACCCTTCACGCATTCCCTCACTCTGCGCCCAGATTGGTCGCAGCGTTATGACACTATTCATCTGATATCCCTGTATCGTATCTTCATGCACTTGACAGTCGAGCAATGGCGGTATGCCTCCGTATGTTCCACCACCGCCACCATCAAATACCATCAAAATGAGCGCCAGTCGAGCAATGCCGCGGCCGTCAGCTCGAGGACGAGCGCGCACGGTGCCCTCCACACACGTGCTGGCTCAGGGGCAGCCCGGCCCATCGGCTCGTTGACCGATGGCCCGACCCAAATCTCCTGGTCACTCTGATTGAGCGGCTCCCACCAGAGGCCACCGGCCTGCTCCGTCTTAAAACTTTGCGCGTAGAGTAGCTGCCGGGTAGATTGTCTCACAAGCTCGAAGATGATCGCACAGACGCTGGCGACTGTCTTTTGCTGCAACCGACACTGCAGGCTCGCGCCATGGGGTTCATTCACCGTCGGAGCAGCTACGATGGCGCGCAAACCATCTCCCTCTTCGCCTGCGCCGTTGCAACGGCTCGCGACGAGAAATTCGCAGCTCTGCGCCTGATATCAGCCAGCGTTGCCCAGCAGCGCTCAGCTGCCGTGCGCGCAGTCATCTTCCACCCGGCAGTCCTGCCACCAGTCGTGATATTGCTCTGTGCGCTTGGCAGGAATGCGCTCGCCAGCGAGCAATGGAGTGAGACTATCAGTATGCTGAGCATCATGGTGGGCGCCGTAATCGCCGTCCTGGCGGCCGTGCAGTTCCTGACGGCTGCATATCTGTGGGAGGCGCAGAGGGTGGGCACGATGCGATGGCTTGAGCAGTCGAAAGTCAAGCCGTCGGCGACCGAACAGGAAGATAGCAGCGACATGTTGGTCGCCAGATGCGGCGACGACATCGTCGGTGTCCTCGTCCTGACCTTCGCGACCAAGACTGGGATAACCCTGCATCCCATGATCCGAGCCTGGACTGTTGACGCCGCTTACCGCAACTCAGGCATCGGCACAGCTCTGATCGAGTACGCAATCACACGATGCAATGAGCGCCGTGTTGATCCGTACCTCCTCGACTTCGCGCCCGATCATGCCAACTCCCTGATGGCGCTGCCTGGGATCTTCAATGGAGTTTTCGAGCGCCGCGACCGATGGGCAGGGAAGAAGCTTGCCCGGATCCTTGCTGGTGCAAAGGGACGTGAAGAGGTGGCAACAGCAACGGGTTCCCAGACCGAGCCATCGTCCCGAGCCTGGCGTGATAGGAAGAAGCAGAAGAAGCACGAGAATCCGTTCATATTCAAAGGCCTGATGCGGTGAGCGCGGAGCTCACCAGGACAGCGCACTGAGGCTAAAACTGTCTCTGTCGATGCACCGTCCAGTTGATGCAGACCTTTGAGCACGCTTTCGTGGCAGGTTGGTCTCGGACGCCGTTACTACGATGCCGCTTTCATGCCATTCATTACTGCGGGGTACATATTCTCGCTCCAGCGCTTGCTCTTCGCGGCCGCGCGACTAATTTGGACTACTCCATCACTGCTAGCACCATTACTCTTCACCGCGGTCTCTGGCTCATGGGCGCCCGTGCCGCTCGTCTCACGGCGAGCTTTGCATTCGTGCGCGTTCACCATGCAGCCGCTCCCGCAGCTGGAGTCGTCTCGCACTGAGAAGCTCCAGCGCCGAAACCATTGCTGCTGCTACTAGCCTGTGCATTCCATGGCTGTTCCGCGACCACTGGTGCTGCGACAGGTGCCGCGCCCCATTCGGAACCGCCTGTGGCAGCTGTTGGGGTGTCAGCGGGTCCGGCACCCCATGCAGCCCCATCAGGGGCTGCGGTGGCACCTCCGTCGTCCTCAGCACCTTCCTCCTCGTCGGAATCGTCGTGAAAGACTAGTTTGCCATCGATGGGCTTCTCGCTCTCCAAGAAGTCGGGCACCTCCTGGTTGCACTCCAGGAGGATTTTCACGATCTCGGGACCAATGTCGGCATTGCGATCGTGGTTGTAAAAAGATGTTGCCATGCCGACGTTGCCAATACGTGCCGTGCGACCTGCCTTGTATGAGCATGCGTGGCAACGGCTGAGAGGGAATGGCGTAGCCTGGGGCCCTACCTATGCGATGAATGTACTCGTCGATCCCACCATGGTTCATCGTCGGCAAGTCGAAGTTGATGACGTGCATGACGTTCTTGATGTCGAGGCCGCGGGCTGATACTCCAGTGGCGACCATGATTGGGCACTTGGCGGTGCGAAAAGCGCGCCTGCGAGTGAGTGTCAGCATGCGCGTGAGGTAGCACATGACAGCAGGACACCGGTGTGAATCTCGTACAAGGCGTCCTCTCGTTCTCTCTGGGTCCTGTCCGAGTGGATAGAGGTAGAGGGCAAGCCCATGTTGAACAGGTAGTCATCTAAGAAGTCGGCTTGCTGCTTCGTATTGACAAAGACGAGTGTTCTCGCAGGCGGCATTGCGAGGAGCAGGTCATACAGGCATTGCTTCTTCATATGCTCTTCAGCATAAACAATGCGCTGCGTGACGTTCAGATGAGCACTGCCGGCACGGCCGATGCGTATGCGAACGTGGTCAGCAGCCAGACACTTGCGAGCAAGGGCGCGGCACTGCTTGTTGAAAGTGGCTGAGAACATCATGTAGTTATGATCTGCGTCTTCGTTGAGGTCTGCGCGAGCGGTACGTTAGCTTGCCTGCAGCTGGTCGGAAGGAGCTGTAATCGCATACCGCCGCCCGACATGAGTTTGGCAAAGTCCTCTTCCCAGTCCGGCTGGAGCATCTCATCAGCTTCATCAATCACCGTGTATCGCACTCGCTGCAAGGACAAGATATGAGGCTTTTCCATGAAGTCCAGGAGTCTGCCGGGCGTGCCGATCAGCACGTCACAACCCTTCTGCAACTCCAGACGCTGCTCGCGGACCGGAGCGCCGCCGTAGACGACACAGGGACGGAGCATCGAGCGATAGCATAGCCGGCGCGCCTCATCGAAGATCTGCGTGGACAGCTCGCGGGTTGGGGCGACGATGAGCACGAGCGGCTCGGCACGAACAGCGTCGACCGTGGGGTCGAAGCCATTGGCGAGGTTGGGTCGTGCTGCAGCAAGTTTCTTCACCTTGCCCATCAACTTGGAGAGGATGGGAATGAGAAACGCGGCAGTCTTGCCGGAACCTTTTCACCGAGGGCACAGTCAGGGGACAAGAGCTGTCGGAAATACGCTGAGCTTAGTTGCGGCAGTCACGCACCAGTCTGAGCAACAGCGATGAGATCATGGTTGGTCAAGACAGCCGGAATGGAGTACGCTTGGATGGGCGTAGGAACAGCGTAGTTGCAGAGCCTGATGTTGTCGAGCATCACCGGGTGCAGCCCCGCAGTCTCGAACTGGCAAGTGGTGCTCAGTCTCAGTCGCAGTCGCATGCGCAGTCAGGGGTGCGGGTCAGGGGATGTTTGAGCGATGGCACTGGCACTCACGCTGACGATTGGATCTGGCTGCTCCGTCGTCTCTGCAGTGACTTTGATCTCGCGCAGCCTGCAGTGCGACGTTCATTAGCAGACTGGGTCTGTGAAGTGTGGAGAGGATGAGTACGGGCATAACGGCTGCAGTGCTCAACGTACTTGTCAAAGGATGCACCGGCCCGTGAGATGAGGTCGCTATGGAAGAGCATCTTCTCCAATGCCTCGTTCCTGGGACCAACGTCGCCAAACTCCTCCCTCCACTCGTACTTGGCGGCACTGCTAGCCCACTCGGGCTGCATGGCATCGTCGTCCCGGGCGACTGCGCCAGGGGCTGCCACGACACCCTCAGTAGCGCCATTGGCAGCAGCGGTCTGGTCAGCAGCGACATCCCCGCCAGCACCAGCAAGCGCAGCCGGGCCATGAGGAGCACTGGGCGGCTGCTGGTACTTCTGGTAGTCATACTCCTGCGGCTCAACCCAGCCATGCTCGCGTGCACGAGCCAGAGCCTCCGCGTTCATGTTGGTGACGGGCGCTATGGGCTGTGTGCCGCCCGAATGATCGGCGTCGCCCATCGCGGCGTCCATACTCTGGTCTGGCCCGTGATCCATGGCGAAGCGGCGTCTGCACACGAGCGGTTGCAATTGACCTAGGAGGTCCCAGCGATCTGCCGCAATGAGATAGCACTGGCGTCCGAGGCTGATGGCAGCGGCTGAGCGAGGTTGGCTTCAGGCAGGTGGGACAGATGTGTGTCTGCATGCAGAGTGGCAGCGAAGAACACCGCGCGAGTCCAGGCTCCGGAGGAGTTTACAGGCCTACTCACGCTCCATACTTGCAGCCGACACCAGGGCAGCACAGCGAGAGCGGCTCAGCAGGCGACGCACGCGGCATGATCGAAGTGTTGACAGGGCTGGCGATGTAGCGCGTGCGTCCGTCCCCGTGGTGGTTGCAGCGCCACACAAAGAGCAGCAGCGAGGTTCACGACGCACGCGGGGCAACGGCCACAGCGCGTGGAGACGCGTTTGCCGTGTGGTGTGTGGTGTGGTGGGGCAAAGTACACTCCACTGCAGCGTCGCGTCGCGTCCGCGTTGTCCCGCGTTGTGTTGTCACAAGCCAATTAGCCGCTTGAGGCAGGCGTGTAGTCCGCGGTCCGACCGTGTGATGGCCTTGCCTTGCTGAGTCCGGGGTACTTGGCCGGTCACACAGACAGAGGAGCAGAATCAGGAGCGCCTGCTACCCCTTGTCCGCATTCGGCAGGACCTCCTCGACGTGCTGGCTGCAGACAGATTCGGGCGTCTAAACGCACGCGCTCTGGTCTGTGCACTTTGGCGCAATCAGGGCTGTTTGCACACCTCACCACCGGCGACGGCCATGTCTGCAATGGTCGCAACGGCGGCGGCAATGAAGCGGGCGTGCGCGCCAGTCGCTGGCTGTCGTTTGCAGCACGGCAAGGCCCTCTGGCTGGCAGATCGAGCTGGCCTTGAGGTCGACGACCAGTGTATATAGAGTGCCTTGCGCCGCTGCCATCCACATCCAGCGTAAACTCGAGGTTAAGCATAGCAAGCGGTCAATCGCATCTCCGATCAGCCTACCCATCCATCTTAGGACAAGTTGGAACTCCTCTCGCTACCTCATTTGACCATGGCACGGCCTAGTGCGCAAGTCGTTCTGTTCAACAGACGCAAGTACCGAGCATTCGCGGATCTCATCCTCCATTGCGACGGTGTAGACTTCCCAGTGCACAAGCTTGTCCTCTCGCGACGCTCCGAGGTTCTTCGACTAGCGCTCGACAACAGCAATGCGAATGTGCCGTGCCACGACGTCGCCATTCGACCCCCTGCTCAGAGCGTGGCTCATGCAACGCCAATCGACCGCGTTGTCCTGAAGGGGTTTGACAGCACAACTGCCGATCACCTGCTCGACTACCTGTATACCAACGACTACACCCTGGAAAGCAACGACGATGGCCGGCTGCAGGAGCCAGCAGCAGCCGGAGAGCCATCGGCTGCTCAGTGCAAGTCCGGCGCGGACTCTGCGCGGACCGCAGCTGTGACCATCAGCATATTGCAGCTTGACCGCCGGGCCGGTCGTGCGACGGTCGCTGACGACGTCGTTCAAGTCACCACATGCGAAAACCCCCTGCTCGCGCATCTTAGAATCGCCACGGCCGCAGATGCACTGGGCCTGTATCATCTCAGAGCACTCGCGAAGCAGAAACTGCGCGACACACTCGACTGGCATTGGCGCATTGAGCATTTCCCCGCATTCGTGGCTACGATCTGGGACGCCTACCATGACGACCCTGACTTGCAGCGCCTCACTATCGAGGCTACTGCAGATCACAGGGATGAGTTAGCTCAACGAGATGATTGGCAACGGCTGGCGCTCCCCAAAGCCATGACCGACGAGGTTTGCTCGGCAATGATGTTCCGCAATGCGCGGCGATTCTGGCTCAGGAGCAAGGTGTGCACGAGCGAGGAGCACACCAGCCAGCAGCAGCGTGAGCACAACTATGCTACCGTTGGCCACATGGAGGAGTGAGGCCGGGTTGGAGCCTCTGCGATGTCTTCTATGCTGCTTACAAGTTTCATGTCTTGTACTATGTACCTGCTCTATGCTACATCACTGCCCATGAAGCTATTCGTGCCGGTCTTAATCGCGTGGCGCCTTTCCAGGAGCAGGTACCAGGACATCGCCACGGTCAGATTTTGTGTTCGGAAAGCCGCCAATGTGGCCTAGCCTGTACTACGGTCAATGTGACGCTAGGGACCATAATGAGAACCGCGACTCTTGCAACCAATGGCGGCACGCGGGCCACCGTAAGAGTCGAATTTCACGGCATTTCCAGAGCTGGCTTCCCAGTGCCCTAGTCATTCCAAACAAGAGCCCCCTGACTATTTGACGTGCTAGACATACCTCGAGCTCAACTTACACAACCGCCATGCCATGAGATCCGCAAACCTGAGCCATGCCTCCAGATGCCACTTGGGTACAGTACTGCACAGCCTGTCAACCCGAGCGTAGATCTGCCGGTGGGCTGCCCTCCAGCTACCGCTGTCTGCACACCTACCCCTGAGTCCGCTGCCCCTGTGGAACCCAGTCAGGGGCTTCACAGAACTGCCTCCGCCGCTGCCCCTGAGCGACCGAGCGATCACCGCAGCACCCGAATCAGAAGGTCCGCGGCAGACGGGCCTGGGAGACCGTCGCTCCTTCTCACAGGATTGAATTGTCTCGGCACGCTTGGTGGCCGCCAGGAAGGAGCGATCGTGGGACTGTCGGCGCGGTGCTCAGGGAAGGCACGAGCTCGCCCGTCCACGACCACTGCAACGACGCCCAGGGGAGACACCATCATGAAGCAAGCAGAGGCAGCGCAGATGGCACGACTGTGGCGCAATCTGCCATAGTGTCTGCGTCCAGGCGTTCAGACATGTGCAGCCAACGGACCGGACCAAGTCAGACAAGATGCTGCTCTTCTTTGCCGCCTCTGCTCTTGGCCTGCTGGGCGCAGTGCGGGCAGTGATGTTCCCGCTGCCCCACCTGCCCTGCGACCCCATTCTTCCTTCGTTCCAGGGGTGCTTCAGGGGCCAGCATTGCTCTCGCAGGGGCTTCTGCGAGCCGCCGGTCGACCAACCTCAACCTCCTTCCACCACAAGCCAGCCTAATGCATCAGATGCGCATGCATCGTCTACTGCAACGCCCTCCACTAAGCGGGCTGCGGCACCGACCGCCATGGCTCAAGACATTGCTGGCTTCCGCCCGGTCCTCCCCATCATGGCGAATGACAAAGTCTCAGCGCTGAGAGCGGATCGCAATCTCTCTGACTCGATGGTGCCAGTCAGCCGCAAACCACCAACAATCAGAGCCGATGGGATGTGTGGCGCCAGTAACGGCGACGCCATCTGTCCTCGCAACGAGTGCTGCTCAGCGTATGGCGTGAGTCTGCGGCCGTCCCCATATCATCCGTGTGTTGGGACGACGTGTTAACTCCCTGCACGAGACTAGTACTGCGGTATCACATCATCTCACTGTGGCTCCGGCTGCCAGTCCGGCCCGTGCAAGTTCGGCAAACGTCCCGACGAGAAAGCCTTCGCACCCATCACGCACAAGATGCAAGGCGCCAAGTTTCAAGTCGTGGGCCAGTCAGGGGTACCGGCAATGCACGCTGCTCTGATGCCTAACAACAAGGTCGTCTTCCTGGACAAGATCGAGGACTACACCCAGCTCACCCTTGAATCAGGCTACTACGCCTACTCTTCGGAGTACGATTTAGAAACAAACAATGCAGTACCACTCGCTTATAAGGTATGCTCATGGTCCCGATGCCGCATGGAGCTGCTCGTCGGCCATTTGCTTACTTGCATACCAGACCAATTCATTCTGCGCTGGCGGTAGCTTTCTTGCCAATGGGACGCTCATGTCTGTCGGCGGCAATGCAGATTTGCCTTGGATTGATCCAACTGTAGGAGACGGTTTCAAGGGAGTACGCTTCCTCGAGCGAGAGCTTGATGGCGATGCACTTGATGCTCAACCTTGGAGAGAGCCCGGTCAGCAGCTGGATAGTGCCCGATGGTATCCCACCTTACAGACTCTTCCCAACGGTCACATAATGGTGGTGGCAGGAAGCCTGACAGGTCTTGACCCGAGCCAACCCAAGAACAACAATCCAACCTACGAGATGATAAATGCCGACGGGCTACCGTATGGCACAAGCATACCTATGGCCATCCTGGTCGACAGCCAACCGTACTACATGTACCCCTTCATCCATGTTCTCAAGGATGGCAACCTCTTCATTTTTGCGGCACGCTCCTCCGAGTTGTTCGACGTCAGGTCTGGAACAACGGTGAAGAAGTTCCCCGATCTTGTTGGTGATTACCGCATCTACCCGAATACCGGCAGCAGCGCTGTCCTCCCACTGAGAGCTGAAAATGACTGGAGTCCGGAAGTCATTGTCTGCGGTGGTGGCTCATACGTCGATATCACCAGCCCGACAGAAAACACCTGCGGTCGCATCAGGCCATTGGATGAGACACCGGACTGGGAAGTCGAGCTGATGCCACAGGGCAGGACGATGGTTGATGCGCAGCTGCTTCCCGACGGTACCGTCTTGTGGATCAACGGCTGCAATAAAGGGGCTCAGGGGTTCGGCATAGCAAAGGACCCGATTTTTGATGCCTGGATCTATGATCCGAGCAGACCTCCGCGTCAGCGGTGGTACGAAGCTGGCGCCTCTGAAATCCCCCGACTGTACCACTCTGTGGCACTCTTGCTCCTCGATGGGACTGTGCTTATCACTGGCTCAAATCCTGTTGAGATGCCCGTGCTGACGCCAAACCCGAGCATACCTGCACTGGCTTACGTGACAGAGTTCCGCGTCGAGATATACACTCCGCCATACCTTGCCGGGAGGAAGGGCAAGGAGCGACCGACGGATCTTGAGGTCTCAACCAAGCAGCTGAGGCCGGATGGGATGACGTTCAAAATCAATTTCGTGACTCACGGTCAGATCAGAAACGAGCTGAAAGTGGCGCTGTATCACGGCGGCTTCGTGACACACTCGCTGCATATGAGCTCGCGTATGCTCTTCCTCGAACACCACGGATTTGAAGGTGGCTCTCTGGGCAAACACGAAGTGTTTGTGAAAATGCCCACCAGTGGCAATGTCGTGCCACCCGGTCCATATCATTTGTACGCGGTGGTGGATGGGGTGCCCAGCGTCGGCCAATTCGTCATGGTCGACATGGAGGAGAAGTACAAGCACACTGCCAGTAGACCGCCAGAGGGCGACGAAGGGAAGCCGGATTCCGGTGGTGGGGCCGCTCCTGAGAAGGGCAAGCATGATACGAAGAAGGGTTCGAAGAAGAATGCGAAGAAACGCAAAGGCAACCGCAAAACCACGTCGGGCAATGCAAATCTGAGCCAAGCTACACCCGACCTTGAGGCCCAGAGAGCACCTGTCACTCCGCACTGGGAGTTCGCAAAGGCTCACGAGATGGTGGTAGCGCACCTGGTCAACAACGACAACAAGAGCAATGTGACCGTGCCCTGACCGACATATCAGCAGCCTGTCATTAACTTTGAATGCATCGTGATACCATGACTTTTTGCATTAGAACGACTTCTACTAGTCTAGTTGAGCCACACTGTGATTTCACACAGATGGCGGGTGGCTTGGTTCACGACATGACCCTCACAGCCACTCATGCGATTTCTCAGATGTGTATCGCTCAGCCTGTTCAACAGCACGCAAGCTGTCAAACTGGTCACAATCGGCGTCGAGAATGTACTCAACGCCATCGCCGCCGCGGATGACCTGATACGGCGAGTCCACGTAGGGCAGATCGTCATCGAGTACCGTGCGCGCTACAGGGTTGATGATGATCGGTTTCTCAACCCCGGTGAGCATGATACTGCGCGACCTGGAGCGAAAGGCGAGCAGTTTGACAGTGCAGTAGGCGCACAGGAAGATGATGGCTGCGAGGCCGACCCCCAGAAGCGGGTTGCGCGCTAGCGGCTCAAGGGGCGACGCGTAGATGTACGTTTGAATCTGGCAGCCGTCCTGTGATTCTGCGGACGCCGCTGCCGGCGATCCATCCGCGGCCGGCGACGCTGGGTTAAAGTTCTGCTGGTCGTGCTGCGAGCTCGGATAAGGGTAGAACTCGTCTGAGCCGACGAATGGCATCAACCTCTCCAAGGGTTCGGGATTGGGGAGATCAGTGTACGTGTTCATGATGTGAGCTGAGTACCGCGCCGACTCGTCCACCTCCGCAGCTGTTGGGCCAGGAGTGCCTGGGATGCCCGATGGCACTGTCGTAACGGTGTTTGTGGGTTTGACTGGGGGCTTTCCGGGTTGATCCTTGTCTGGCTTGCCCGGCTTGCTCGGCTTGCTCGGCTTGCCTGGTTCTTCTGGGCGCCCTGGTTGATGGGGCTTGCCAGGTTCTTTGGGATGGTCAGGCTTGTGCGGCTCCTCCGGCTTGCCAGGCTTCTTTGGCTCATGAGGCTTGTCAGGTCTGCCAGGCTCTTCATGGTCGTGCTTGTGCTTATGCTTGTCCTTGTCATGCTTGTGCTTGTGATGGTGCTTCTCGGTCTCGATATCGTCTGGCAGCTTAGAGAAGAGAGTGCCTCGACCCAGCTGGCGAATCTCGCGTTGCCAGACGACCTTGGCGTTGAGCTCGCTGTCATCGTTGCCTGCGGCAAAGATGCCCCTGAGCAGCTCCTTGCCGTTGCGAGTGACCTTTTGCAGAGGGAGTAGCAGCACATCGAGCACGGTCCTATGCCCTGCGCGATGCGGCACCGCGATAACCACTTCGTCTTCGTGCCCGTCGCGGTCCAGTCCAGCATGCACGTCTCCCTGCATGACCTGCTGCCGCGTGGCCGGGCCATCGTCTGCTGCTGGCGGCATGCTGCCCGGCACATCAGCCTGTAGGGCAGGGTTAAGCGGACGCGCAGCATCGAGGCGCCCGTCGCGTGGCGCGCCGATCGGGCCTGCAGCCGCCGATGAGGCCAGCGAGCAGGCAATGACAGCAATCAGTTGCGGCTTCATGGTGTTGCACGCTTCTCGGTCTGCGGGCCTGGACGGCTTCGCGGACACCAAGGCCTCTTGTTGCAGCGATTCGTGACGACTGCTGATATATGAACACTCAGACACAACCCATGTGGCTCCGTCTGTGGCTCAACTGCGCCGTGCTGAGTCGCGCACCCCTGGACCAGCCAACGTGCTATGCCTGATAGGCCGAGGATGCGTAGCGTTACGACGGCGATGATCACAGAGTCGATCACCGATGACAGCGCCCATGAAACACGCGATAACCAGGCCCTGGCAAGCTTGCTATGGAGGCGGAACAGGACCACGAGCAGGAAGCGGCAAAGCAAGCCAGCCTGGCGCGCATCGGCCGCCGCCTTCTTATGGCGCACGCGGATGCGCAGCGCACTAAGGTTGAGGACCATAGCTTATTTCACTGCTACATCTATGCCGCGCCGGTTGTGAGTGGCCATCCAGACACCGTGCGAGCTGCCATGGTGCCCTTCTCTAGATGCTATAGAGTACATGGTGAACAAACGTGCAGCTCTCATCGGCCCTCGCCAGCTTGCCATGCAACCGGCGCAGCCCCAACGCCGGCGTTGCAGGGAGCTTTGGGGACTGGCAATGATGGCCGCACTGTGACCTGGGCATGTCAGTGACAGTCAGGATCAGCAGCACTGCGCGATGCCGTGCTAGCGTACATCGACTCGGTGATGCCCGGTGTGAACCAGGGCAGCTGGGCCGCTGCGCCGTTGGCTCACAGCCGACCAGATCGCAGCACCCATGACAGCTCATGGTGCGACGAATGGGCGCCTGGCTGTCCTTGATGACAGTACAGTATGTGCTGTACTCGTGGTGCAGTCGTTGTACACCCTCCCTAATCCCCTGATGCGCCGGGGCAGCCCTCCTCCGTCTTGCCATCCATCCATCCCCTTGTCATCGCAAGGCGGGCTAAAACGCGGCAGATCTCCTCGTTTAGTTCCGATCAAGCGATCAATGGCCATTGATGGTTTGACCACGCTGCTGCTGTGGCCCGCGTGCCTGGCCATAGCGCACTAGCGGCTGCGGGTGCAGCGATGCTTGTCGCCGTTGGCACGTGGGGGCTGAGTGGCCAGTAATTGGCGCGGGGTTGTCGCGATGGAGGGCCTCGTCGCCGACTGCAGGAGGCCGAGCGGACAGTGTGGGCGATGAGATCGGGCCGTTGCTCGGCCATGGTGAACATGCCGCAGCGGGTCAGTCCGTCGAGGACTTTGTCGCAGCGTTGACAGGCCCGCCCGTTCCATGCCTGCACCACCTTCATCTCACCGCTACGAGACTGCATAGAATTGAACGCCTTACGCCTGACCCGGGATCGCACGCCAGCGTGGCTCTGCAGTGAGGCAGCCCGCCTGACCGACTCGCCCGTGACGTGAAGCTGCAGCGGTTCATGGAGTCAACGGTGCAGATCTGCCGTCCGCACACGTCCTGGGAGTGCCGGGGATGAGTGATCCAACACCTTCAACCCATGCCTCGCCAACAGGCATGCCGTGTTTGTGGTGACAAGCAGCTTTGCGTCAACCGCAGCGAGCTGTGGCTAGGTGTGGTGAGTATCATGGATAGTAGAAGATCACGCACCCAATACGTATCAAGAGGACGATCACGCAGTCAGGTATCATCGAGACTTCATTACGCTGATGCGATGCACACCCCTTCGAACCGTCCCACCACCCTAGAACCGCTCCATCAGGTTCTTGCGGACCGTCCACATCCTCGCGCGCTTCCCGTATATGTACATCGGAATCGACCACAGCATGAAGAAGATATGGATGCCTCCGAGCGAGACGAAAACCGTCTTGTTGCCGCTATAGTCCAGCCAGTCGACGATGAACCACGCAAACACGAAGCCGTGGAAGACGTTCTTGCTGAAATTCAGCGTCACAAGTGCCTCACCCGCGTACTGCCGGTAGCTGTCGACACAGAATGTGATGGCTGTCGTGCTGCCCAGCGTACATCCGAAGCTGAGGATGCCAAAGAAGATGGTCGGCACGATCCAGGCGTCTCGCTCCTCTGCGCTCCACCCAAAGCCCATCAGTCCAATCGCTGTAGCAACCGTGATCGGGATCGCCATCACCAGCCGAAACTCAGGCTCGTAGATGCCCCCGTTCCTGCGTGCCAGCGCACGCACCAGCACGTCCGATAGGCGGCCTGCTATTGCCGTGCCTAAGATTCCGCCGATGAATGGCGAGATGTAGACTAATCCGGCGCCCAGGGCAGAGAAGTTATACCGCTCGTGAGACTTGTAAACCTCCGACACGGCTTCGGACAGGACGATGAGCCATCCGACAGACAGTGAGTAGACGACCGCCGACCACAGTACGGCTGGATATGCAAATAGTATGAAGGGCCGGAGAGCCACTCGGAACCAGTTGTCTTGAGATATCCTACCGCTCCATATGCGTAGCTGCTGGACAAACGTCTGACGTGGTGCACGACGGAGGGTGTCCGTGTAGATCTGACTCTGCGTCAGGGGCGTCTCGCTCGTTGTCGTCAGCACTGCTGCCAGACGCTGGTTCTGCTGTCCTTCAACATCGATCTCAGAAGTTGCATCGGGTGTTGCTGCAACGTGGGCTATTTCAGGCGTGGCAGGTTCAGCCACCGACTGTGCTGGCGTCTGGTGCAGCCCGTCCTCTTGAAGAGCAAGTTTCTCAGGGTCGTCGCTTGCAAGGGCGTCGGCTTCAGGATCGGCAAAGCCGACGTGCACATCTCTGCGACGACGCTGATTGTGCGCCTCTTTTTCAGCCCCAGGTGACGAAGGATTTGCTTGCATGGCATCATCCGTGTGCTTGCGGTGGAGAAGACCCGACATGTGCCTGTGGGCATGGCGATGGTGGCGTGCGCGAGGATGCGGCGTGCGGTCCCAGAATGTCTCTGGCACGAACAGGAAGACTAGGGATCCGGAGAAGCCGACAACTATTGCAAGCATCCTGTCCGTTCATCAGCTCAGGAATCGATTGCATCACTTTGACAGTGGTCACTTATACTTACCAGAAGACCCACCGCCAGCCGAGCCCCTGCGTGATAGCTGCACTGACGAGTGGTATCAGATTCTTGCCGCCAAGCAAGAGCAACGTGTAGATGCCGATGCGGTATGCCCTCTCATGGAGAAAGAAAATCTCAGCAATCGTAGCGGACGGGAGGCACTCGACAGGTGAGACCGCAACGCCTTGGAAGATACGGGCCACGAGTAGGCTTGCATAGCTCGGTGATGCCGCGCACCAGATTGCAGTGGCGACGAAGAGCACCACACCCAGTATGTAGACCGGTCGCTTGCCGAACAGTATGGCGGTAGGTGACATCACCACACTGCCCAAGCCCATGCCAAGCATGTAGAATCCCGTGGTCAGCGCGACCTTCTGGCTTGAGACATCGTACTGAGTGGCAACGTCATCATAGCCTGCAGCAAGTAGCGGGGTTGTACCGCCTCCCACCATGCAGTAGAAGCCAAGCGACAGAAGCGCAGCATCTCTGCGCCAGGCCGGCCAGTTGAGAGGGTCGTTGGCAGACTCCTCCGGCTGCGGATTGAGAACGATTTGCCCATCTGCCGTCCGCTTCGCTGCGCCGCCAGCAGGTGTTGACGCTGAATGAGGTCTGCTCTGATACTGCGAGTTGACGGATTGTGGTAATGACGACGCCGAAGTTCGATGTGGCAGGTCTTTCAGGCCGAGCGGTTGGTTGTGATCGGCATTGCTGAGGAGCAGCACGGTGCCTGCTCGCCGCGCGTTAGAGTACGACCCAACCGTTGCCGCAGCAGCACAAGCTGTCACACTTACCCGGCACTTCGTCTGTCTCCTTGTCGTTCAGCATGCCCAACGTCCACCTGGGACGCAAGGGCGGCTCCGGCGAAGGAACCTCATGCTGCTCAGCTCCTCGCCACTGATATTGATGGAACGGTTGCTGCGCATCATGGTCGTGATTGGGAGACGCTGTCCCCATGTGGTCCGTGTGCGATGGCCTCTGCCCTTAGACAGTAGAGGTATGGCCCCGTGATCTGTGTCAGCGATCTAGACGAATGGTCAGGGGTGCGAAGTCGAGTTGATGTCGGTCCAATTAAGAGTCAGGGGCGATAACAGCTCGCTGGACTTGAGGTGGTTCCTAGCGGCGGAGCCGGCCTGGTCACCGGTTCCAGGACTCGTGGGAACCCCCGTGGCTTCGGTCGCGGCGCCGCTTATATCACGAACGCGACGACAGTGGCAGGATGATCACAGAGGGCCCGGCATCCGATAGCGTACCCAGGCGTCGCGTCAGCCCAGCATCGGCGGTCACGCTGCGGGAAGGACAACCGTCCTGCTCGTCGGAGCTGGTGGCGCCCCAGGTGGTTGGCTTGCAGACCACCTCGCGATCCCCATATGACATCAGGCATCCAACAGCTTCGCATGCCTTCGCAGAGACATCCAATCAGGAGTAGCAGAGTGCACGCGCAAGAGCGGCATGCAAGCCCGCGAAGACGCTCATGCTTGTCAGGCCTCGGGTTCGTGAACGCCTCTGCGCTCTGACGCCTCTGCCGGCATGTCGGGATGGGCAGAAATCAAATGCGCTGCACCGGCAAGCCTGCTGTGGCGACATTTAGCGGCATACGAGGATCTCCTGTCGCAATCCATGGGACGCGAAGTATGGGGCTGATAAATCTGGTAGCATCGGAATGCGCGGGGCAGCGATCACTCAGGGGCAGCCGTCCGCCCCTCAGAGACGGGGTTAGGTATGTAGACAGTGGTGAGGCTGCCACTGGTTGCTTAGCGATGCGACTCCTGAGACCCAATCGAGCAAGTCCTTGTCTTCATTAACGGGATGGCTGATGCAGGTAGTACTCCGTTCACAGGGTGGCGTTGCGGCATGACTCCATCCTGCTGTACCCAGTACGACCTGCTGCCGTGAGCGAGCGGCTTGACTCGACCACTGCGTTGGTCGTCACCCCTCTTCCAAGCCCCATGCAGGGATGGTCAATCTCACAGCAACCGTCTTCTGCAGTCGATGCAATCGATAGGGCGATGAGCATGACACCTCGATGGGTTCCACCCTCATCCCTGACGATGATCTCATCGCGGAGTAGGCATGCAGCTGCGCAAGGCATGACAGACTGTAGTGGAGGTGGGCGTGCCCAGTGGGAGTCAGCAAGCCAAGTGACGACTGCAAAGCGCGAGATGATCACTTTGGATGAGAGTGCGCGTCCGTAGTTGATTGGCCTCACCACGCAGGCTATCATGTCACTGTCTCTCCACCAGCCCCTCCCAGCCCACGTGCACATGACTGTTCCAACGTCTCGACGGTACCACTGACGGCGGCGCTGACTGACATGAGTCAGCCCGGTCTGTGCGTGTGTCGAAGCCGGTCGACACGAGCCATGAGCGGTGAGGATTCAGTCCAGCTCACCTCTACAGCAGCCCGCGTACCGCAGGCCTACCACAAGCAAGTGTCATGCAAGAGACACACGCAAGGTACTTGCACTGATGGACACGGCGCCCATCGTGGGTGCTGGTTGTTCCTATCGCGCTGGCTTAGGCGTGCCTGTGACGCTGTCGGCCTCTGCTAGCAGGCAAGTCAGCGCAGCGTGACCTGACGCACCTCAACGAGCGCATCTCGCGGCCTCAGTTAACCCATTTCTGTCCCGGATCTGGTCGCCGATGAATCGGTCGAGCGCCAGAGTCTAGAGTCAGTGGAATGCTATTGCTCGCGTCGCCTCACCGTCGCATTGCGAGGCCAACAGAGACAGCAACTCGGACCAGCTTTGCTCCCTAGCACAGTTCGTCCCTGTTAGTGTCACGTTTGGGCTGTAGTGTGGTCGAATGCGCGCTCGCGTCTGAGCATGGAATGGCGGACTAATCGGCACAATGCCGCTGAACGTGGCGGGGGGTCATGGGCTCGTGGCCCAGGTGCAGTCATCTCCATCATGCGCGTCAAGTCCATGGAGAGCACTGGCATGATGAGGCGGACCTTGTGACTGCCAGTCTGCAACATCCGGAGAGTCCCACTGCTCAGTGGGTATCCGCCCCATGATGGACGGTCTCGTCGCTCCCAGGGAGCTCCCGCCAGCTCAAGACTATACGTATAGGTGCGCGTGTCCAAGGTTTGGTTGATCGCGGTGACGCTGCTTTCACCCTCCTTGCGAAGATTAAGACTTTTGCGGTCGCTGTCATCATGTTCAGATGCGGTCAGGTCCAGCTGGAGCGCGTCTGAGGAGCTCATCGCTGTGACCAGATCATGCCCAAGACTGTGTTCTGCCCAGCGCTCAACGTCTGCCCAGCATCTGGCATTCTCAACCACCACTCTAAGATCTGAGCAGGCGAGGTATGGGGAGTGTGCAGCAGTGCCCACGTCGTGAGCCAGCAGGCATTCGCCATGATGTTGGAGTATACACTGCGGGCCCTCAGGGTCATCCTCATCAAGCACGTCCGCTGCGAGGTCCACATCGCAAGGTAAAGCCGGTAGGAGAACGTCGTCAGCACTACACCCTGAGGGCAGCTGCCGAATAACGAAGATTGTAGCTGCCAATCGTGCAACCTGCTCGCAGACGGTATGGCGCTGGCATATGGGTACTGCGAAGTCATTGATATGCGGCAATTGGTCAGCCCCTAGCAGGGCGGTGATACTTGGGTAGTCCCATCGGCCACGGACGTGACGATGGAGATTGAAGACAACACTGCGCAGCAGCGCCGCAACAGGCGCGCGCGTATTGTCACGTTTAATCGAGATGGGCCTGTGAAGCAAGGCCGTTGCTTTGACGGGCCCTGTGCACACTGCGCAGCGGAAGTTGCATGCGTTGAGGATTTCCTTCTCGTGGAACGCACAAATGTGCTCAAACACCCTGCGCGCTCCCCTATCGTCCAGGTGTTGCCGAGAGAACAGTGCCGCAGGCCACTGACTCGTAAAGACCAGCAGTGAGAGCTGACGTGGGCGAGGAGGTTCCCTACTGTCGATGCTCGGTCGGCCGACGTAGGCAGCGAAGCGCACGGTAACGACGCCTGCAGTCAACGAGCCATTGGACTCCTTTGATGCTGCAGTGGAAGTCGTGCCCCGCCGCTTGAGAGAGCTGCTTGGCAACCGGTTATACGGCGACTGAGGACTCGGCGCTGGGCTGCAGCACTGCTCGCGCAGACTGCGAGTGGTCAAGGTTGAATGTGCTGATTGCAGCGAGGCTCGCTGCTGTGCTTTGACGAATGTCTGAATGCACTGCACCACCGCTCTGGTGCATGAGCCGTCTGCCGCGCAGCATACGGGGACAGCCAGGGAGTTGACGAAGGCATGGTGACCAGACATGCCGATTGCAGATCGCCTCCGCAACTCGGTATCTAGGTCAGGCACCAGGGAAGTTATGGAGCTCATCAGACGACGCAAAAGCTCGCCGTCAGCTAGGCTAGAGTAGCCATTCGAGGAACCGCTCAGGGGCTGATGAATGACTGCAATCGCAGGCTCGTTGCAGAATGGGGCCGCGCAGAACCCATCACCAGTCTGAATCCTCCACAGGCGCAGTATTTCTTCAGTGTAGCTGGCGCACAGAACGGCAATGTCTACCAGTCGAGCAGCGGGCTGCTGACAGTCCTCGCATCTGCGCGTGCCAGGGCTATCGCACCCGTACTGCTCCCTTGCTGCAGGCTCGCATGATTGAGTGCTGCTGTCGCGTACCACAAAGAAGTCCGACCGCACCTCTGCTCTGTATGTGGCGTGGTGTAAATGCCGTGGTTCACCAGATCCAGCTCTAAGGGGGCTCGGCAAGCTGGCAGGGTCGGCATTGGGTACCAACTCGATACGGGGGTCTCCTTCATCACTCGGTATGCTCCCATAGAAGACGTTGAAGAGGATGGGTATGGTCTCATGAGGCTGATTGAGCGGAGTGTCAAGGGTGTCAACAGGGGCTGCAATGGCACCGTGACTCGCAGGAGCAAGTGACATTGTCAAACACGCCGTTGACACCAACTCCAGACGATTTGGTGGAGGCCTATCGGGATGTATGAGAATGCGATGCTGCTTCTGTGCCTGAGCTGGCTCCAATCATGCCAGGGAAGCACTTCGACGCGCAGTCCACGGGCACTCCTGCTGAGCCTTGACAATGACCGTGATGGCAGCCCCAGCAACACATGGCAGCGCCTCTGCGCCCGTATCCACGCGAGGTTTTCTACCTTCTCGCATGGCCGGCGCACGATCACCGCATGCAATTGGCGTGCAGCTCGCCCCGTGTGTGCAGTCTTGCAGCAATTCTGCGTGATGATGCATCGCCCATCGCCGCGAGGCCAACGCTTTCCAAGCCCGCGACAACATGACCGCGCTGCTTAACCTTGTAGACCTCAGGCTGGTTGATAACGAAGAGAATCTATGGCATCCAACGCTGATTAGCTGCGCCCGGTGGGCCTTGGCACCGACTCTACACCACCACTGCAGCGCATCTCCGTTGCAGTTGTAAGCCAGCTAGCCGCCGGTATCACCGTCACCGTCGTCACGATCCCACGATCCCACGATCCCACGCTACCCGCCACCTCCGGCCACTCGTCCGTCGCCGGCGCCATGAAGAGCGGCATCCTTCTCGCCGCCTCTCTGCTCGGGGCTGCCTCCGCTAAGGTCCACAAGCTGCCTCTGAAGAGAGTCTCGCTGTCGGAGCAGCTGGTGAGCCTGCACTGCCTCTACTCTTAGCACGTCCTGCTTATCTCCCCCCTTCCCCCCCCCCCCGCCACGCATTGTTTGTCGACGTCAGGTATCGCCGGCAGTGTTCTGACTATACGCCTCGCCTCCCGCGAGCCTGCGTGCACAGGACCAAGCAGACATCGACGCCCAGGTCAAGGCCCTGGGCCAGAAGTACATCAGCCCGACCGTCCGCCGTCCCGTGCAAGCCGGCAATGCGCAGGACCCGCTGTTCCAGGACACCAGCATCAAGGAGGGCTCAGGCCGCCATGACGTCCTGGTCGATAACTTCCTGAACGCCCAGTGTGAGTACCCCTTCACTTCGAGTCCGGCCCTATTGAGTAGCTGCTAAGACCCGTTGCTCGCAGACTTCTCCGAGATCACGCTGGGCACCCCGCCCCAGTCCTTCAAGGTCGTGCTGGACACCGGCTCGTCGAACCTGTGGGTGCCCTCGTCCGAGTGCGGCTCCATCGCCTGCTACCTGCACACCAAGTACGACTCGTCGGCGAGCAGCACGTACAAGCCGAACGGCACCGAGTTCGCGATCCAGTACGGCTCCGGCAGCCTGAAGGGCTTCATCTCGCAGGACCACCTGGCCATCGGCGACCTGCAGGTGCAGCACCAGGACTTCGCGGAGGCGACCTCGGAGCCCGGCCTGGCGTTCGCCTTCGGCCGCTTCGACGGCATCCTCGGCCTGGGCTACGACACCATCAGCGTCAACAAGGTCGTCCCGCCCTTCTACAACATGATCAACCAGGGCCTGCTCGACGAGCCCGTCTTCGCCTTCTACCTCGGCGACGCCAACGCCGAGGGCGACGCCTCCGAGGCCTCCTTCGGCGGCATCGACGACGCCCACTACTCCGGCGACCTCACCATGCTGCCCGTCCGCCGCAAGGCCTACTGGGAGGTCGAGCTCGACGCCATCACCCTCGGCGACGAGTCCGCCGAGCTCGAGGACACCGGCGCCATCCTCGACACCGGCACCTCCCTCATCGCCCTGCCCACCACCCTCGCCTCGCTGCTCAACAAGCAGATCGGCGCAAAGAAGTCCTGGAACGGCCAGTACACCATCGACTGCGACAAGCGCGACGCCCTCCCCGACCTCACCTTCACCCTCACCGGCCACAACTTCACCATCACCCCGTACGACTACATCCTCGAGGTCCAGGGCTCCTGCATGTCCAGCTTCATGGGCATGGACTTCCCGGAGCCCGTCGGGCCCCTCATCATCCTCGGCGACTCCTTCCTTAGGAAGTGGTACAGCGTCTATGACCTTGGCAAGAACGCCGTCGGCCTTGCGCAGGCTAAGTAGGGCAGAAGTCGGTCCCACGTCGTGGTGACGAACAGTCTTCCTAGCCTGGCTCGATCCTTGCGCTGCACCATGTCATGTTGTCTCGTCTGTTCCTGAGTGCGTCCGCTGCGCGCGTCTCACGCCCCTCGCCAGCCCTCCGGGTCGACGCAAAGCTAGGCGAGGTGACAGGTTCTCCTGTTAGATGATGCTCCTGCCCGTTCCTGTCCACGCCTGCTTACGCCTCGTTGTACCCCTGGTCCACGCTCTCCGAGCACCGGAACTGTGCCCTCCTCATGCTTCTTCTGAGCTCTGATCCCCACGATCATGTACGCTCGTCCAGGCCCATCTTCCAATGCAGCTGTCAGTCATGATGTGCCTTCGGTGCCTGTCACTGTGATCTACATACAGTCGGGTCAGCCAAAAATGGGACAAACACCGCACGTCGAGGTGTTGCTGCAGTCAGCGACAGCAACACAATCAGCGAAAGGTGAGCAGTAGCAACACAGCAGCGATCAATGGAGGACTAGCAACACTTCAGCAGCTCGCTGGCGGTCCTATGAAACCATCAATACTTAGTATATCACCCCTTAGCCTTCACCACTGCCTCAAACCTGTGGTCAACAGTGGTGGTGAGAGATGCAAAGAACTCCTCAGGTATAGCAGCCCATGCCTCCTGTAGTTTCTCTCTCATGACAGCCTTGACTGTCTCTTCCCCTCCGGGAGTGTTCTTAATGTCAGGATTGAGCTCATAGAGCTTTGCCTTGAGCCTAGCCCAAGCATGCTCAATAGGATTGAGGTCAGGGGAGTTAGAAGGCCAATCCAGTGTTGCTACCCCTGACCCCTGAAATCAATCCATGGTTTTTTTTGCTTTGTGAATAGGCACATTGCTTTGCATAATAACGTACCTATCCTGCTTGATGTACTTAGCGTTATCCTCAAGCACACGGATGTTACTGGCTGCCGAATACCCCATTTTTTGGACTCGAAGTCGCGTTCAAGGAAATAAAGTGGCGATCGTTTGCCGTTGCCCTAAATCGACGCACAAACCATAACGCTGATTCCTTTTCCTTTCTTAGCGGGCGCAACATATTCTTTCTTGAATTTTTCATTCATATAATTGAGTCGGAAGCAATAACGTGTGCCTTTTCCTTTGCCGAGTTCGATCGAACATTCATCGCTCCAAATAACTGATTCTCGTTGCGTTTTTGACCATTCAATTGCTTGTTTTGCGAACTCAAGACGTTTTTTAACGTTCATGGGACTAAGTGCAGGCCTTTTCCGAGCAAGCCACTTGCCGTATTTGCTGCTATGGACGAAATTGCGCAGCATATTGATGGAAGCCGGGTCAGGTAACAAAGCCTGCAATTGGCGATACATTTGGAAAGGATCGCGCTTGATGGCAATGAGAATGTGTCGCTTATCCGTATCTGTAAGCTGTGGTGGGCGGCCGGAGCCAGGCAAGCGCTCTTGGTTGTGTCGTATGTTTTTTTTCTTAAGAGTATTGTAGATGGTGGTTCTAGGTATCTGGAGTGTTCTGGATATCTGAAGCACTGTCAGGCCTGAGAGGTGTGCTCCAATGATCATACCACGTCTAGCGGGTGTCAAGTCCTTCGAGGAACCCATCTTGATCGCTGCTGTGTTGTGGTAGCTCAATTGACTGCTCTAACGCTGAAGAAGGGAGGGGTGGGCAGGGTAGATATAGCTTCGACGTGCGGGATCTGTCCCATTTTTTGTCGACCCGACTGTACAGTGGGGACTCAGTTGTTTCCGGTCGCTTGCAGCACTTGCCTGCCTCCAGCACTGTTGCTTGCCCACCACCACCAGTGCTTGCTCACTCTGGGTGCTTGCTCTTCCTCCTCAGCATTTGGTCAATGTAGCCAGTAGCATGGCCTCCGATTGATGAATATCAATTGCCAGCATAGAGAGAGGCAAAGACTTTCATCCTCACACTAGAGGCTACATTGAGGGGTTCCAGACAGAAGATTCTTCATCAGGAAGATAGCAAAAGAGATCAAAATACAATAATCACAGTTGTTGACACTTTAAGCTTGCTTCCACCATAGTTGAAGAATGGTTCAAGCCATGGTCTGGCAGGTTGATTAAAGCTTATTGAAGATATTTAAAACTACAATAACATTTTTGTGAAGCAACACGTTTTTGAACCTATTTACAACCATGGCCAATTGACGAACACATTTCATTGTCACTTTCAAGCCGAAAGTTTTTGCAGGTGGCCAATCAGAAAGCGTTGCGAGTCAACATCAACTACGGCATCAAAGCAAAGCTGCAGCTTACTCAATACAAGTCTGATGAAATCATCGCTACATCACAGAAACCAATTACATTGACAAATCCTTGGTGTAGATAAGTCAAAGAAAAAAACAAGAGTAGCGGTTGAGCTACAATTGTTCCCAATGAGATGTTGAATAGAAAACATGCTATGCTTCAGAAAAAATTAAAATGCTGTATGAAATAGCTCAAGCAGCTACTCATAAAGATGGTCTTTATTGAAAGATTGGAGTACAAAAAAATGAGTGTGACATTGTATTGAAGAGACATATTCAAAAGACGCTGCGGAACTTAACAATTCAAACAATCAAGACGTTAAAGTGGGTTAAAAGGTGCAACCCACATGGTTTGAAACTCCCGCACTGTCAGAGCACGACTCTCGTTCGTTGCTTTATTCTTGGGCTCATGCTCACTTTGACTTTACCCCGTTTGCTTTTCATCATCACATGGCCCTGGTCCGACTCCGTTCACTGATTTTGCCTGTGCTCATACAGCTTTGGTCACAGTCTTCTTACGGCACAACCCAATCTCCGCGGCCAGACCTCCGTGCAAGCCTGCCTTATAATCGCTAAAACGGCTTTCAGACAGCTGTCGATTTGGCACAATAAACGGCACTGCTCTGACTTTGTTCCTCATATCACAGGAACGCTCGGAAGTACTGACACTTACCACGCCGGACTTACTAATGTCACTGTCAAGCAGTGACATCACCTTGGGATGTCAGCCCTGCTCTGCTTTCCCAGCCCGGATATATATACCAGCTTTTGCGCTCCCTGCTCTGCTTAGTCTTCTGTCTCTGTTTTGGTCTCCAATGGTTTGTCTTGTATCAAATTCAGTCAAGTCCCAAGCCAGGACGTTTTTATTAAATCACTCTAAGTCTTAACGCTTTTACTTCGCCTTGTTTCTGTCTGACTGCCGCTTTGTAGTCAAAGCCCAAGCCCGTCCTTGACACGCACTTACATTTTTCAAAAGCAATTGTTGAGATGCTCTGATGAGAACTCTGAAGGCATAACTTGCATTGCCGTTTCATAATCAGTCTTGCTTATAAAAAGCGCTCAGGCCCAGCTCTGACTATGTTTTTCATTGTTTATTTTTTGGTATGGAATTTATCCTGTTCAGTGGTTGAAAGTATGTAACTGTGGGCGATGCCGTTATCGAACGAGCTGGCTTTGGAAACATCCGGCCGCTGTAGCGGGGTTTTGGTTCTGAACCAAGCACTCTTGAGACAATGTTTTTCCAGATGCCAACAATTCAATTAATCGCGACCTGCGTTTATGTTTTGAACATTTGAAAGCGCTTAGAGAAGACAAGATGTAAAGAAATCAACAAGATGCAGTCATGGAATGAATTAACAACGGGCGCCGCGTGCACTGATCCGTCATTTTGCTTGCTGATGCGATTTTATAACACTGCATTTGGTTGCTTGTGCAATTTGTGGGCTCTATGACCAACTTTTGACACAGAATTGTACTCGCTTATATGATTTGAGTGCTCTATGACCTACATTTAAATACGGATTTGCTCGCCTATGTGATTCAAACGCTTTACGGCTCACATTTGACCAACAACATTCATTTGACAAGGCTTTCCTACGCAGATAGAGCACATTTTGCTCAAAATCAATCGCCTTTCCCCCCAAATCCCATTGATCTGCTTGCTCAACCAAGCATCTACAAACAAAGACAGCTTGTAAGGGTTTTCTTTATGGGTGTTGCAAAGAAAGCTGGAATCCCTTGTGAACAGACAAACTTGAGGGCGGTCTGAACCCCAGGGCTTGCCATATAGCAGCACTGCACTCCAACAGATGCTGCTGGCAACACGGAATAGAAGGTTGCACCCCCTGGCTAACTGGGGGATAGCCGGTCCCCTAATTGCATCTCAGCACTTCATGGGGTATACTGTGAAGAATACACTTATGGAGAGAGAATTGATTGATGATTGATGATGAGAGCAGACAGAGCAAAGGAGAGGAGGCAGAAAGGCCTCTGTTTATGTACATGAGATGAGGGGTAGACTGATCCCTGCAAGGTTGCAAGGTGACTGTGATCTGCAAGATGATCACAGTCATGTTACGGGCTATGCCCGGTTATGGTGCTTGACCGATGGCCTTCGCATGCATGGGGATTTACGGGCGTTGACTTCCAGGGCGCCGGACTCATATCAGCGGCACCGGACGGCGATTCCGAGTTCAACGGTACTCGCCCCATCCGATTCCGACTTCTCACTCTGGAGTTACGG